>QXTE01000024.1:10634538-10654279 GCA_003942145.1 Platysternon megacephalum
GATTTCTTTTCAGCTACAGGCAAACAGCCCAGTAGGAACGGGGCCACCTCTGTCCCCTTAATTACATTCCCGTATTTCAACCAGGTTACCCTGAACGATATCACTCTCCTGAGGATAACACAGCAAGATAAAGAACGGATGTTGCTTGAATGCCAGCAAACACCGGGACCATACGCTGCCAAGCTTTGTCATGCAATGATACCAGATTACTTGCTGCTAGCATGGCGTGGTCAAGTGTCCTACCATGGAGGACGGAATAAGGCTGCCCTGCCCAGAAACCTTCTGCAAAAGCTTTTGGAGTACCTCCAGGAGAGTTTCATGGAGATGTCCCTGGAGGATTTCCGCTCCATCCCCAGACACGTTAACAGACTTTTCCAGTAGCTGTACTGGCCGCGAATGCATCCCAAGTCCCCAGGGCAAATTAATCATTAAAAAATGCTTGTTTTAAACCATGTTTGATATTTAAAAAGATACACTCACCAGAGGTCCCTTCCAGGGGGTCTGCGATACCGCCTTGGGAGGGTTCGGAGGGTACTTCACTCAGGGTGAGGAAAAGATCCTGGCTGTTGGGGAGAACGGAGTGCTGTGTGCTCTCCGCAAGCTCGTCCTCGTCCTCCTCCTCCGCTTCCCCGTCCGCTGAATCCTCATACAAGGATGAGATTAACCCCTCCTCGGAGTCCACGGTCAGGGGTGGGGTAGTGGTGGCGGCGCCCCCTAGAATTGCATGCAGCTCCTCGTAGAAGCGGCATGTCTGCGGCTCTGCCCCGGACCGTCCGTTTGCCTCCTTGGTTTTCTGGTAGGCTTGTCGGAGCTCCTTCACCTTAACACGGCACTGATATGAGTCCCTATTGTGGCCTCTCTCAATCATGCCCTTGGAGATCTTGTCAAAAATTTTTGCATTTCGTCTCTTGGACCGTAGTTCTGCTAGCACTGAATCCTCTCCCCATATAGCGATCAGATCCAGTACCTCGCGTGTGGTCCATGCTGGTGCTCTTTTTCGGTTCTCGGACTGCATGGCTACCTGTGCTGTTCAGCTCTGTGTGGTCACCTGTGCTCTCCACGCTGGGCTAACAGGAAATGAAATTCAAAAGTTCGCGGGGCTTTTCCTGTCCAACTGGCCAGAGCATCCGAGTTTAGATTGCTGTCCAGAGCGGTCACAATGGTGCACTGTGGGATAGCTCCCGGAGGCCAATACCATCGAATGTCGTCCACACTAACCCTAATTCGAACCGGCAATACCGATATCAGCGCTACTCCCCTCGTCGGAGGGGAGTACAGAAACCTATTTTAAGAGCCCTTTATATCGAATTAAATGGCCTCGTTGTGTGGACGGGTGCAAGGTTAATTCGCTATAACGCTGCTAAATTCGAACTAAAATCATAGTGTAGACCAGACCTCACACTAGTTTTAGTTAAACCCTTGCAAACCTCTGCGTGGTCACTCTTAAACTGGTTTAGAAGTGGCTTTTATCAATTTGATGTCGGCCAATTCAAAACTAATGAGTTGAATTGATAAAAGTAATTTCTAAACTGATTGAGAATGTCCACAAAAGAGACAATTATTGCACTGTTAGAGAAAGGTATGAGAGACATATTCAATAAAAGATTTTAGGAAACTGGAGAAGTGGATTGTGGAGAACTTCACTTTAAAATACAAACAGGGTGAAATCTTGGCCCCATTAAAGTCTATGGGTCTAGGAATTTCACCCAGATTATACAGAACTCTTATGCAGGAAATGACTATTGCAGGGTAGCTTTTCTTTTAAAGCTGTCCTCTAGTAATTCTAAACTGAAACATTCTTCTTGAGAAATAAGACAGCCTTTTAGTAATTTTTAGGAGCAATGTGGAGAGAGCATGTAGTTTAGATTACATCACTGGGTCAATTTTTACTTTCCCCAAATAATAGGAACCTTTTATTGAAATGTGTGTATAACTTTAATCTTCCTTTTACTTAAATATTTTATGATTTTTCCCAATGCACACTTCAACAGTAGATAAATATCCAGGAAAAGTAGATAAATCATTCAGTATGTTCAAACATAACAAAAGATTTATTTCCTTAAAATGAACTCATTTTAAAAGTAATATTTATTAAATGTATTTATTTTAGAAGAAATTTTATAGTTTGATCCAAAGTTTCTTTTTTTTCAATGAAATTTTTTAAAACATGAATATTAGTTTATTGTAGTATTGGTAAACAATAATCAGTTATACTTTCATGATATGTATAAAATTAAAACAAAGGAAGAATAAGAGAAAAATGAATAACATATTGAGATGGAACTGAGACCGTATGAATAAGGGGACAAGGATGCCAATGGAGAATCCAGTAGCCAGTGAGATCAGGATCTAAAATTAAATCTGACTCTAAAGGAAGTTTTACAGTTGTCCACATGGACTACCCTAAAATAGTTTGCTGATAAGCCAGAAATTATATCTGACTTTGCATTACCTGAGTGACAGGAGAGTTGGAGCATGTAAGCCATCAATTTCTTCAAAATTAAAACTTATATTTATAAAACATTTTTTCTAGCCCTTAATATTATGAAGATACATTTCCCAAATGTGAACTGATACATGATTGTCTTCCTGAGTCTGCAGACACACAGATTCAGTACAGTTGCTGCCCATACTTTTCTCTAACAGCACAGTGAAATTAACAAGGCTTAACTATTTGCCATTCAGAACCCTGTGGACAGCAATGAACCTGACAAGAATCTTGTTAATTTCATTGTGCTGTAACTTAAGAAAATTATGAGCCGTAGCATAAAAAGGTACTCTTATTGCATTTAAATAGATGTTAAAGTCAAGTGTGTCAGTGTAAATGTGTTAACCATTCAGTAGCTGAGAAAAGGACATTGTTCAAGTCCCTGAGGGAACCAGGCAGCCCTTGTCAATGGATGCAGTCTGCAAATATATGATTTACATCTTCTAACTGGCCACAACAGCAAAGGGGAGAGTCACAAAGGTCCCACTTACAGTCATTTGCAGCTAGGGTGACCAGACGTCCTGATATTAGGGGCTTTGTCTTGTATATGCAGCTATTCTCCTCCCTTCCCTGAAAAAAGTGTCCCAATTTTTCACACTTGCTATCTGGCCACCCTATTTGTAGCACATCTGATCGCTCTACATCTGAAGCGACTGAACTTTTCCTACAGATGGCATGGAAAGTCAAAACCAGGTGGCTGGACTGTTGAATCTGTCACAAGATAGGTATTGGCTATGTTTGAACCTTGTTCTTGCCACCTAGTATGCTATCTGGAGGTGACATTGAGGTCCCCTTAAAGGAATTATGGGCATGTCTTGCACCGTAAGGGACAGATTCTGCAAGGTGACTTGTTGCCTGATGTCCAAAGGGGCAGTGTTGGACAGGACCAGCATCCAAGTCAGACTGGTTGGTCTCATAGTACCAATTATTATATGCATAGTTTCATTCAACTGAGTGTCCACTAGTCCTGTGTCAGAGAAGCTGGAGGGCAATACTCTGCTGCAGAATAGCACAAGGTAAGCCCAGAGCTGCTTAGTGTCTACGCATTGGCTCCGCAGGTTGAACCAGCTAGTTCACTGATCAGGTGGTTGTTTTAATTTTCAGCAAGGTGTTCCTTGAATGTCAAGTTGGGGTCCAATGTAACATTTAAATATACAGACTTTGGATCGTGGTCCAGCCTGTGGTCATTTAGGAAGATGTTGAGCTGTTTGTTGGCCTTGGAGTGGTTTAAATGGAAATAGCTGGAAGCTGTTTTTTTAGCACTTGGTTTAAGTCTCCATCTTTTATAATTGTGGGCCATCTCTCTCTGCATCTGCATTCAGCACTTCTAAGTGACAGTAATCCTGGTCCTGCACTGCCAGAGAGATGATGTCTGCATAGATAAAACACCTGGCAGTGGTGTAGGGAAGGTCATTTGTGAAGAGGTTCAAATGTGTTGGTGATAGAACTAAACCCTGAGGTAGACAATTTTTTTAAGGTCTCCAGGAACTGGGGTGTGTTGTTTTGTTTTGTCCAAGTGAAACTTGGAACTGATGATCTCTCAGGAACAGTTCCACAGCCATGACAATGCACCACAATAGGACCAACGACAGTTTGTATAGTAGGCCTATACGTTGGATCATGTCATGACCAGCAAGATCTAGAAATACTGCATGTCTTCTGCTTGGTCTGGAAGCCATTCTCAGTGTAGGGTATTGAGTGCCAGCACTTGATCACAGATACTATGGCATGGTCTGAAATCTGCTTGATCTGCATGTAGGATACCATCAGTGTGGGAGGCAGTTCTTTGCAGGATAAACCTTTCAAGTAATTTGTGTACACAACTTAAAGTACTGGAATTATTCATGAGGAAGTTAAGGAAATGTGTGCATCTCCTTTCTAGCTACTAAAAGAGGGCATTGATCAGACATCTACTAGTTTTAGGTTGATACTAAGAATAGAGGCCCCCCCCCCCCAAGCTATTTCTTCAGAAATCTACCTGATAAGAAAGATCAGCACCCTCACCCTTCTCAGCAGATTGGGGGAGGCTGAGTTTTCATCAAGCCCTTTGAACTCTTCTGCCACCCCCAGTCTTTCATATCACTCGGGATAGTGGGTTTAGTCCTCTGGCTAGATTTTTCATGTCCTGTCTCACAGCTTTGTCATGTAAATATGATCTGAGGGATGATTTATACAGAAAATTTCATCCAGAAGCACACTCCAGTCTTTCAGTTTGTATCCAAAGCTCAGACACTTTCAAGAAAATGAAAAATCTGTGAATTCAGAAATCATTATAGATGATATTATGGAAATAATGACACAGAGTATAGAAATTCTTATATCCAGCACTGCCATAGGAATAAATCTCAAACTGTTGTTCTAAAGCAGGGGTCCCCAACGTGGTGCCTGTGGGTGCCATGGCGTCTAAGTGAGCCCGCGTACTGGCCAGTGGACGAGCATCCGCCGAAATGCCGCCGATTTTCGGCGATGACGCCTCTGGATGACGCTGCTTGTCGGCGGCATTTCGGCAGCAATGCCTATTGACGTTGCTGCATTTCGGCGGATGCTCCGCCGCCGCCACGGTCCTCCGTGGCTCGTCGTCTGGTGCCCGCCAGACGAAACAGGTCGGGGACCACTGTTCTAAAGTAACAAGACTTGTGACTATATATCTGGTGGAATAGAAAAGTAAATAAAAACTACTTGCCCCTAAATACACATGCCTACGGAAAGCACTCCGAATCCTTGTTTGTATCTCAAACCCTCAAACCGATTACAAAAAAATATATAAAGCCAAAATCGGTAAAATTCACATTTCCAGGCAGAAATTATGAGACTCTATCTTTTGTGTGTGTGGTACCTTTTATGTTGCTTAAATACTCTAATTGGTTTGCTACTTCGTCCCTTCTTTCTTTGCCAAGTATGCTGTCATTAATCTTTGATTGCTAACCAACCATAGGCCTCTCTGTCACCACATTGGTGCACAGGTCTCCTCACACAGATCCCATTGTTGGCTCAGGACAAAATTGGCTATGAAAATAACTTCCGGTTGCTTGGTGTTAATAGTTGATTTAGCTCAGGCTAATGGTATTATTCAGTTGAACAATAGCACCCTCAGGTTATCTAACTAGTCAGACTGTTATTTCAACCAAGCTATTAATATTTGACTAGTTCAAATATTTCATTAATTTCACCTCCTCCTCACTCTGCTCATCTTAAGGTCAGGAATTTCTGGAATTTGTCTTGGACTCAAGTTTCACTCATCAGAATATTGTGCCCCTTTCTTTTCCAGCAAACTAATGACTATTGTGTGAAATATGGGGCCTTCTATTTGCTAGATAATCATTTGTTCTTTAATTGCTACTGATAATAGAGATTTGTATTTGAAGATTTTTTTGAATTGTGATTATAATGGTACTTGTTCAAATTTGCATTTATTTAACAGTAGTTGTGTTATGATCTTCTTTTTTCCCCCCTCTTAGTGTCAAATCAACAGTGCCTTGACCTCCTTTCATACTGCTTTGGAACTTGCAACAGATCAGAGAGAGATCCAACATGTCTGCCTATATGAAATTGGTAAATACAACTTCAATGACATGTACATATTCTGCTCTCAAATTTTGATTAAATGACACCATTTTATATTCTGGCTCTTTCTAGTTAAGGTTTTTTGATTATTTGATGCCTCAAAGGTTATTGAAGTTTGAGTGTCTTAATTGCATGGATTGTTAATAATGCTCCTTCCTATGATTCCTTAGTTGCCAATTGGATTGTAACATCTGATGACTGCATGATATTTGAACATACAACATACATACAACCTGTAGTAACTCATGCTTTTCTACATGTAGAAACCTCCATAGAGTTAAGAGCACAGTGCACAAATTAGAACTGGTTACTTTTTACTCTGCCTTTTTTATTAAGGCTTTAGTGTCCACTCCATAAGACTGAAAGCCTGCTTCTATCCATTGCCATGGAATCAATGATTCTATGCCAAGGATTAACAATCCTGTTGGAGCTTCAGTGCTCCCAGAGCTTGAACATACATGTCCATTGCCTTCTGTTAACATACAACTGAACAACAAAAATTTGGAGATCTTACTTTTTTTTCTTCTTCAGCGTATCTGCTATGATTAGCAAAACTAAGAGCAAACTACCCCAATGCATAGGAAAGATAAGAAGTATGGCAAAAGACCACCCTGGCTTAACCATGAGATCTTCAATTATCTGAAACTCAAAAAAGAGTTATACAAAAAGTGGAAACTAGGTCAAATGACAAAGGATGAATATAAACAAATAAAACAAGTATACAGGTACAGAATTTTAAAGGCCAAGGCACAAAATGAGATTAAACTAGCTAGAGACGTAAAGGGTAACAAGAAAAATTCTACAAATACATCAGAAGAGAGAGGAAGACCAAGGACAGGGTAGGGCCATTACTAAATAAGGGGGGGGGGAACAATAACCAAAAATGTGGAAATGGCAGAAGTGCTAAATGACTTTTTTGTTTCCGTTTTCACCAAAAAGGTTGTTAGTGATTGTATGTCTAACATAGTGAATGCCAGTGAAAATGAGGTAGGAGCAGAAGCTAAAATAGGGAAAGAACAAGTTAAAAATTACATTGACAAATTAGATGTCTTCAAGTCACCAGGGCCTGATGAAATACATCCCAGAATACTCAAGAAGCTGACTGAGGAGATATCTGAGCCATTAGCGATTATCTTCAAAAAGTCATGGAAGATGGGAGAGATTCCAGAGGACTGGAAAAGGGCAAATATAGTGCCCATCTATAAAAAGGGAAATAAGGACAACACAGGGAATTATAGACTAGTCATCTTAACTTCAGTACCTGGAAAGATAATGGGGCAAATAATCAAGCAATCAATTTGCAAACACCTAGATGATAATACGGTGACAAGTAACAGTCAGCATGGATTTGTCAAGAACAAATCATGTCAAACCAACCTAATAGCTTTCTTTGAGAGGGTAACAAGCCTTGTGGATGGGGGGAAGTGGTAGATGTGGTATATCTTGACTTTAGTAAGGTTTTTGATACTGTCTCGCATGACCTCATAAACAAACTAAGGAAAATACAACCTAGACAGAGCTACTATAAGGTGGGTGCATAACTAGTTGGAAAACCGTTCCCAGAGAGTAGTTATCAGTGGTTTATAGTCAAGCTGGAAGGGCATATCGAGTGGAGTCCCGCGGGGATCAGTTCTGGGTCCGGTTTTGTTCAGTATCTTCATCAGTGATTCAGATAATGGCATACAGAGTACACTTATAAAGTTTGTAGACGATACCAAGCTGGGAGAGGTTGCAAGTGCTTGGGAGGGTAGGATTAAAATTCAAAATGATCTGAACAAACTGGAGAAATGGTCTGAAGAAAATAGGATGAAATTCAATAAAGACAAATGCTAAGTACTCCACTTAGGAAAGAACACTCAGTCCCACACATACAAACTGGGAAATGACTATCTAGGAAGGAGTACTGCAGAAAGGGATCTGGGAGTCATAGTGGATCACAAGCTAAATATGAGTCAACAGTGTAAAACGGTTGCAAAAAGAGCAAGCATCATTCTGGGATGTATTAGCAGGAGTGTTGTAAGCAAGACACAAAAAATAATTCTTCTGCTCTACTCCACACTGATTAGGCCTCAACTGGAGTATTGTGTACAATTCTGGGCACCGCATTTCTGGAAGATGTGGAGAAATTGGAGAAAGTCCAGAAAAGAGCAACACAAATGATTAACGGTCTAGAAAACATGACCTACGAAGGAAGTTTGGGGGGGGAAAAAAGGGTTTGTTTAGTCTGGAGAAGAGAAGACTGAGGTGGGACATAAGTTTTCCAGTACATAAAAGGTTGTTACATGGAGGAGGGAGAAAAATTGTTCTCCTTAACCTCTGTGGGTAGGACAAGAAGCAATGGGCTTAAATTGCAGCAAAGGCCTTTTAGGTTAGACATTAGAGAAAACTTCCTGTCAGGTTGGTTAAGCGCTGGAATAAATAGCCTAGGGAGGTTGTGGAATCTGCATCATTGGAGATTTTTAAGAGCAGGTTAGACAAAACCTGTCAGAAATGGTCTAGATGATAATTAGTCCTGCTATGAGTGCAAGGGACTAGACTAGATGACCTCTCAAGGTCCCTTCCAGTCATACGATTCTTTGATTCTATGAGAACCACAGAAGATTCTATAGCCTTAGTACACCTGTAAGTACTTAGAAGTACTACTCGTTCCTGAACCTCCTCACATAAACAAAGTGAGCATAGCAGTTCTCTGTTACTAGTTTGAGAACTGAATAAGATAATGCATTTTTTTGCTTGAAACTTTTGAAATCTGTTTGAATTGATACATGCAAGAGTTGATCCCTAAAAAATGTATTTGTTATCTTGTACAATACAGTGGTTATAGGTAATGAGGCAATTTCCAATAAAGTTTTAGTT
Source organism: Platysternon megacephalum (assembly GCA_003942145.1). Taxonomy (NCBI): domain Eukaryota; kingdom Metazoa; phylum Chordata; order Testudines; family Platysternidae; genus Platysternon; species Platysternon megacephalum. The sequence goes on from QXTE01000024.1 coordinate 10,643,447, forward strand.
ATACGTCCCTTCAGATTTTTCAGAAAAGATTTTTTTAAAAATGTTATGAAATTCCTCAGAGTGTCTTAAAATCTTTGGACTTGCCACAACCCAAAGTGTTCACAAACATTAGTTCTTTGTTTAGTGTAGTTGCCTATACCATGTAAAACTAACATGATTTCTGTCATAAGTTAAAATTGTTCTCATTTTTAGGCTGGTGCAGCATGATAGAAATGAGTTTCAAAGATGCATTTGAATCCTTTGAAAGGCTTAAAAATGAATCGAGATGGTCCCAGTGCTATTATGCCTACCTGACAGCAGGTTAGTTTTTTAGTGATAGAATTAGTGATGAATGTGTTAAAGTGTGTGTGTGTGTATGTATATAATAAAAAATAAAAACAAGTCTTTGGTCATGAACTTTTGCAATTGTGGAAGTTAATTGCACACTTGGAACTTCATCTAATTCCTCCTTTTATACTGTCCATATTAAAGAGCTGTGGCTCAGATTTTGTTTATGTAGTTATAAGGCCACCATCACCATAATTACTCAGTGCATCACAGACATTAATGAATTAATCAAAAGAACCCTCAGAGACAAGTATAATTATCCCCATTTTACAGATGAGGAACTGAGACACCAAGAAATTGACTTGTCAGAGATCATACAGGAAGCCTATGGCAGAGCTGGGAGTTGAACACAGTGTGCCTGAGTTCCCTTTACCAAAAGACCATGCTTTCCCCCTTTTCCTGCATAATGCCCTCTCTTTATTTTTCCCTATCTTTCATATCCTGGAATCTTTAGTAGAATTTTTGTGTGTGTGTACGCTTTATTACAGTGTGTCAAGGAGCCACTGGTGATGTGGATGGTGCGCAGAATGTATTCAAGGAAGTTCAGAAGCTTTTCAAAAGAAAAAACAATCAGATTGAACAATTCTCAGTCAAAAAGGTTTGGTTGGCATGGATTGAGTTGCTTCAGTACAGTAACTACATTTGGCAATTGTGTTGTCCTTTACTCAAGGATTTGGTTCTAAACAAAGTATATTTTTTTCCGGTAGCCATCTTCTCTAGTGTTAACTTAGTGGAAAGGATTCAGGTGGAAAAAGTGAACAGTGCTTTATAGTTTAATGAACTACCAACAGGGAAAAGGTTGGTAGCTCACCACTAAGCTTGGTTTACTTAATTTTCAGAAGAAAAAAAAATACTGATATACCAAAGCTGCAGCACTAGTCTTTCTTCCTGCTTCATTTTACCCTGATGTTAGCTCTACTGTGCATGCCCTTAGTTAACTCATTCTGGAATCTGGAAGTGATGTGGAAAGGCCCTACAAACTTAAGGTCCCACAAACTTTTATTGGAAAAATAGTTAGTCCACCACTGCATCAATATTCAGATTGTATTATTTTAAGTTTTTTGTTTTTTTTCAAGACTTGTTAGTCATGTACCAGATAACTTTGATCTTGATTGAGAAACAATAGTACTATTTCAACAACTTATTTTTAGTCTAAAGAGCTGCAAGCTAAATTTTCACGCCCCAAACATTTTAACACTGTTACTTGCTTTTGTGAAAACATCAGAATTACTGTTTGTGACCCTTATCTGTCTCTTCTTCTGAGAGGAACTTACCACAGCTATCTTTGCTGTTTTCAGGCAGACAGATTTAGGAAGCAGACACCAACGAAAGAGCTCTGTGTGCTGGCATCCATTGAAGTGTTGTATTTGTGGAAAGCCCTTCCAAACTGTTCCTTTTCTAACCTACAACGTATGAGCCAAGGTAGGATATGTTTCCTTGGCTATCTCTTTCAGTGAGCTAATATATTCTCTTTTTCTTCTGTTTTCTTTTTTCTCTCATGAAGACTAACTGATTGCAGTAGTATGAAGGCTGAAATATGTGTGGACATTTTATGAGTAAGCTAAATTATTTGGATAGTTATGGAAAAGGGCACGCATTAGGACTCAAATTAAATATTTTGAAATAGAGAGTGACACTTGGAAGGAAGAGGCTTTCTCTAAAAAAACAAAAAGTTGACATTCATGACAGCATTTTAATTTAAAATCCAGTGTACTGCAGATAATTGTATTAGTTCAACTTTGTTTAATGACTCTTTTAAACATAGCCATAAAGGAAACCAAAAAACACAGCAATCCATTTGTGTTTTAATTGTCACCTAAGTGTACATAACTTCCATTAATATCTGGGGATTAGAGAAATAGTTAGATATGGAACTGTAACGATTGTAGGTAACTCTAAATAGCTCAGTGTTCCTGTTGGTATGTACATACACACGGTCACACACACATACACACACCGCTCACAATCCTCTCCCCTCACCCCAAAAAGTGGCTGTGGGGGTGATATCCATGTGTAAAATTACAGAGCCATGTGTTAAATCAATGTATCATGCACCTTTGCTCACCTCTGCCCATTGAACAATCTCCTTTAAGATTTCTGAGCAGCTTCAAATAACCTCCCCCCCCTTCTTTTTTTTTAAATCCACCTGCCATTGAAATATTTCCTCCTTCTCTCTCTACATGGTGAATTTCTGTGCATGCCACACATGCACTCAACACATTGAAAATTACATCTGCTCGAGGCCCAGAGTCCTACCCCAGTAATAGCTTTTCTATCTATAAAAATAACTTTTAAATACATTAATTCATGCCCCTGCAGGAGCTTTATACAATTGGAAGGGGGTCGATTCAGATTCTCAATTTTCTAGCCCTGAAAGGTGCTAGAAAGACCTTTAAATAAAGAAATTTTTGTGTCTAAAAATAATAGTTTCTCGAGGGCTTTTTGTGGTGGTGTGTTTTTTGTTTTGTTTTTGTTTTGTTTTTAATAGCTCCATCTGAGCTCTGTACATTTGGACTTAAAGAAGGTAAGGCATCTGGTTCTAATAGACAAGAAATACGAAAAATAGTTCCTATACAAGTTTTATAAACTCTCTCAAACATTTGTAAAATAGCTTTTCTGTAATTTAGGTGGCACGTACAGAATAAATTATAGTGTTTAGTATTAAGGTTCTTTTGGCATGAGCTTGTATTCTACTCATATTTCATTAATAACCCCAAAATCGTGCTGATAAAACCTTTAGATCACACCGTTATGTATTCCTGTGATATGTAAATATGTTAGTGTTTCCAATGTCTGTTAATTTTTGTAAAGCATCCATAAGATGGACACTCAAAATAAATTGAAATAATAAATACTAGATCTTGTTTCCCTCACATGTTTCCCACCCTTTTGAAAGCTGAACCCTATTTATTTCAGGGGGGGGAAAATCTATTGTGCTCCCTCTGAAAACTTACCATATACATCTTGTGTACGTGGCCCTGGCCTACACTGGGAAACTATAGATCTTCATAATATGATACCTCCTCTCTTTTCTTATATGCTTAAGTGAACAGTGAAATAGGTTTACAATGTTGGCGTTTAAAGCATCTGATTTAGCACCCGTTGAAATGTATGGTGCATATAGTTTAAGAATCTGTGCAAACTCAGGTACATATGTCTACATCATTACCTTCAAAACATGAAGTGAGTATATTCTCCCAGTAATAACCAGTATTGCTACCCCCCAAACATTCAGATATCATGAGTCAAGCCCCCAAAATTCTGAGTTTAAAACAAAACAAAAATGGGTTATTTTAATTGGTCGTCTGGCTTTGAGCCTTTAAGGTTTACTTGGGTCACATTTTCAAGTTTTTCTCCATAACCACGAGGGCTAGAAAATTACTTTTTTTTTTTTTTTTTTTAATTAGAGCTGAGAGAACATTAAAGATACAGATTACAATATTTGAGACTGGCCATTGCTAGTTAAAATTAAGCTACAGAAATGAGACACTTTCTAATCTGATTTTAAAAAAACCAAAACCAAAAGATCATTTTTATTTTAAAGGGAGTATAATTTGATTAAAAGTTTAATTTGATTTTTTTTTTAATTAAGCTTGCCATGAGGTTGATGATTCATCTTCTGTGGGTTTGAAGAATTTGCTTCTTGGTGCCATACATAAATGCTTAGGAAATTGTGAAGATGCGGTTCAGGTAAGTTGTTACAAGGACAATAATAATGTACCCAACTATCTTATAAATGACCCCATTTCTGATTGAGTACAAACTTCTGTTTGTCGGTGCTACTGACACACTGGGTGAATGATAGTAGAGGATATTAAGTCTTTTCAAAGTATTCTGAGATAGTATGCATTACTGGATTTCATATTGTATGACAGGAAAAGGCTAAAACATGGGCTTCAGTGATCTCCCAATTCCTGTTAAGGGCTAATGTTTAGCAGATGTATCAGCTGAGGTGGCCAGCCAGGCTGAGAGTTGAAGGGAAAAAGAGGAAGTGGAGAATTTCAAAAAAGAATTGTGCCTCTGGGCTATTAAACAGGGTTTAGCATGTTGACCTTTTTTTTTTTTTTTTTTTTTTAAAGACAGCTCAGCTTCTGTCAGTGATATACCTTGAAGCCAGCTTAAGCTCTAAAATAGGGTGGCCAAAATTTGGTCCACAGGACAAAGGCAGCCCTCTGTGTTCTGCCATGTGGCCTATGATCAAACCTCAGGTATAATTATGGAAGTGTGATGTGCAGTGATTACAGCCTTTATCAAGCAGGACCTTGAGTCGAGTGGCCTGGCTACTCAGAACAAGATGTTACATCAGAGGTGGGTGCAGGACCGTCCTGCCTGGCTCTTGAGCTAGTCCCCTCCCCCGCTACCCCCCCCCCCTTCCCTGCAGAGCCGCGTGGGCAGCGCTCTGGGCGGCGGAGCTGCGCGCTCCTGCCAAGCAGAGCGGCAGCGTGTCTGGCTCCGACCGGCGCGGCAGCCAGACATGCTGCTCTGCTCAACATGGTAAGTGGGCCGGGGCCGGGGGGGTGTATAAGGGGCAGGGGGCCCCAAGGGGCAGTCAGGGGACAGGGAGCGGGGGGCGGTTGAATGGGGCAGAGGTTTTGGGGGGGGGGCGGTCAGGGAACGGGCGGGTTGGATAGGCGTGGGGTTCCAGGGGGCCTGTCAGGGGGCAGGGGTGTGGATGGGGTCAGGACAGGCAGGGGACTGGGAGCAGGGGGGTTGGATAGGGGGTGGGGTCCCAGGGGCAGGGGGTTCTGGGAGGGGGCAGTTAGGGGACAAGGAGCAGGGGGGGTTGGATGGGTCGGGGGTTCTGAGGGGGGCGGGAAGTGGTAGGGGGTGGATAGGGGGCGGTGACCAGGCTGTTTGGGGAGGCACAGCCTTCCCTACCCGGCCCTCCATCCAGTTTTGCAATCCCAGTGTGGCCCTCGGACCAAAAAGTTTGCCCACCCCTGTGTTACATTATGGGTTCTGTGGATCACACTTCCAAATTGAGTGGCTGCAATCTGTACAAATGTAGGGCATCCCTCAGGCTTTTGCTATCTGCCAATGCAGCTCTCTCAGTTGGATTGAGTTTGAACACCCTTACTCTAGAGCTAATGGAAAATTGAAAAGAAAGATGGTTCTGTGTATTAGCAAATTTCAAAGATCCCTTTTTAATGTAGATGGAATTGGAATTTGTTCTGCAATCACCGAATTCTTTGAACTTGTTTTATTTTTGCAAATGGAACCCAATTCACACAAAGACAACGAAGGAGGTGATGGTTGGTGAACTCTTATTTTTAATTCTGTCCAATTTATTTTAAAGAATCTGTGTCCATGACCGCCAATTATTAAAGAACCATGTTAAACCTGTAATTTTTTTTTCAGCTAAAGATATAAAATATTTGGCTCAATTCATGAATTTTTTTGACACAGACCTAACATTTTTCTCTAACAGCAGATGCTGACATGAATTCATATGATCACTGCTGTTAAGGATTCTTTAAGACATAGGAAATGTTGCTCCGTTCAGATTATGATTTTGGAGTTGGCTTGTGGTGCTTGATGTTGAGGGTGCTGCTTATTTAGTTTTCCAAAATGAATGAGAGACTACTCTTTTTAATGTATAAACATTGATTTTTCTCTTACAGTTCTTTCAGCGAGCTGTTAAAGATGAACTGTGCCGTCAAAACAACTTATACATTCAGCCATATGCTTGCTATGAACTCGGCTGTCTTTTGTTAGACAATCCAGAGGTAACAGTAGAGTACATCTTACATTTTTGGAAGTGGAAAGGGGGTCAACTGTGACCACTCTAAATAGACAATGAAAATGTGTTGTTTTACAAGTTATCAGGTATAGGAGTTAATTTTAATTACTTTTCCACCTGCGTATAAAGAGTCCCTTTAGTTTTGTGTCTTTAGTGTGATAGATACCATATTATTGTCTACGTGGCGATATCATATTGTAGAGAGTAGCATACATCATACAAAGTTTACACTGTGACATTTGCAGGGGCTTTGTGCATACCTGTGATGGTATAATAATTGGTTTCATTACTGCTCATTTTTACCTATTATATAATAAATATGGATCTGAGACTGTCCAAGGCAGCTGCACTGAAACATTTCATTCCTGGCCACCAGCTGGTGACACTCTCTAGGAATAAGATCAGCGGAACCACTCCAAGTCCCTGTCTATTTTATAGCTAAAGTTTAAAAAGAAAAGAAAATTACATAAACAACAACAAAAATTATTGAAGCAAGAATATTGGCGAGCTTAATTAGTTCTGTGTCAAAATAAACATCTTTAAGGATTCCCTATATATATCCCCCACTCTTGGGATAAGTACAGTGACGCTGGAATGCTTTTTACATTGGGGGTGCTGAAAGCCAGTGCTCCCCAAACTTTTTACTTCACACCCCCCTTACCCCTGTCCGTGCCCCCTCTCCCCAGAGCTGGGGCCAGGATTGGCCATGGCTCCAGAAGGGTGGGGGGACGCAGACAAGAGTAAGGGGGCTGAGGCTGGGACCACAGCTGGGGCTGGGAGCAGAGCCCCGGGCACCGGGCTGGCAGCCCCGGGACCACAGGCGCGGGGCCAGGAGCAGAGCCCCGGGCACGGGGCTGGCAGCACCGGGACTGCAGGCGCAGAGCCGGGACTGCAGGCGCAGAGCCGGGAGCAGAGCCTCGGGCATGGGGCTGGCAGCACCAGGACCGCAGACGCGGGGCTGGTAGCAGAGCCCTGGGCGCGGGTCCGGCAGCAGCTGGGACCCCGCACGAAACCTGGGGGTGCTGCAGCGCCCCCCGCACTCCTAATTCCCACGCCTATGGACAAATACATGCCTGGCTCATGAGCTCAGAATCTTCTGGAAAGCTATTTTTATTGGGACCACCCATTCCCCTATCTCACGGCACAAGGTATAAAAGCTCCTCTTGAGTACTGAAGATGCAGCAAGTTTGGAACATACTGAAAATCCACTCAGACTGACTTCTCTGCTTTCTGCCTTCTGATGTATGGGTTTATCAGTCTTTCTCACTCTATAGTAACCGAGTTTCTACCAGGAAACATTTGCTTCGTGTATTCCATCTGGGTAGTAACCACTTCCCTCAGAGGATTTAAATCTCCCTCTCACAAAACTCGTGGGCTTCTGTTCAAACTTTGTCAGGCTATTCTATGTATAATCTGAGAAGAGGCAATATTCTTCATAGCCATAACGTTAGGGCATGTTCGAACTACTTGCAACTTTACATGCTCGTAAGAATCCGTATGTAGCATCCCTACACAAAGACTGAGCATGCTCCATGCTGGGGCTCTGGGGGCTGAACAGGACTTTCCTTGTAATTGCTCCTCCAGCCAGTCAGGTATGACTGTAATGAGGAATACAGGAAGACAGTCTGTGCTCCCCATGTTGCTTCCCAGGCAGGATGGAGGGGAAGGTGGAAGCCACCTGATTTGAATGCAGAGGGGTGAGGAGGGGAAGAGATGAATCTGTGAAGAGAGCAGGGTAAGAACCAGGAATAGAGAAGGGGGGAGCTGTGAACAGTGTAGGGAGGGAACAGGTACAGGAGTTGGACAGGGGTGAGGGAAGATTAATCGATTATAAGGCCAGAAGGGACCATTGTGATCATCTAGTCCAGGGGTCAGCAACCTACGGCACGCGTACCAAACACGGCACGCAAGCCGATTTTGAGTGGCACGTCGCTGCCTGCCACGGTCCCGGCCCCCAGCCCCACTCAGCCCCCCCGCCCACTGCTCTCCCCTGCGGGGGCAGGAGGCAGAAGCTTGGACCTGCAGCAGCCAAGCTCCTCCCTCCCCCGCTTCTTCACCCAGCGTGGTGCTTTCATGCTCCTTCCCCTCCCTGCCGCCGATCAGCTGATTGCCCTTGCGAGGGGGAGGGGCAGGAGTGGCAGCGTGCTCGCTGCTCCATAGAGGAGGCAGAAAAGAGGTAGGGACGGGACCTTGGGGAAGGGGGTGGAACAGGGCATATCCCTCCCAGCCCCCTGCCGTGAGCCACTCAGGGCAGGGGGTTGGGAGCACCCCCACGAGCCGAGCACCCCAGCCCTGACCCCTGAATCCCCCCACACACCCCCAGCCTTCTGCCCTGCACCTCCACACCCTCTGCCCTGACCCCTGAACCCCCCCACACCCTGCCTTCTGCCCTACACCCCCCACTGCCCTCTGCCCTGACCCCTGAACCCCCCCCACACCCATTGCCCTCTNGAGTACAGGAAGACAGTCTGTCCTGTGCTCTCTGTGCTCCCCATGTTGCTTCCCAGGCAGGATGGAGGGGAAGGTGGAAGCCACCTGATTTGACTGCAGAGGGGTGAGGAGGGGAAGAGATGACTCTGTGAAGAGAGCAGGGTAAGAACCAGGAATAGAGAAGGGGGGAGCTGTGAACAGTGTAGGGAGGGAACAGGTACAGGAGTTGGACAGGGGTGAGGGAAGATTAATCGATTATAAGGCCAGAAGGGACCATTGTGATCATCTAGTCCAGGGGTCAGCAACCTACGGCACTCGTACCAAACACGGCATGCAAGCCGATTTTGAGTGGCACGTCGCTGCCTGCCGCGGTCCCGGCCCCCCGCCCCACTCAGGCCCCCCCCCCCCCCCGCCCCTCTGCCCTGACCCCTGAACCCCCCCCACACACCCTGCCTTCTGCCCTACACCCCCCACTGCCCTCTGCCCTGACCCCTGAAAATTCCCCCCCACCCATTGCCCTCTGCCCTGACCCCTGAACCCCCCCACACCCCTCCGGCCCTCTGCCCTGACCCCTGAACCCCTCCAGGTCTGGGGTCCCGGCTGCCGTCCCCTTGCCAGCTGGCGTCCCGGCCGCAGGCCCCGCTCAGCCCGCTGCCGGTCTAGGTGAACAGCACCCCAGGCTGGAAGTGGGCTGAGCAGGCTGGCGGCGTAAGATCAGCATTTTAATTTAATTTTAAATGAAGCTTCTTAAACATTTTGAAAACCTTGTTTACTTTACATACAACAATAATTTAGTTATATAATATAGACTTATAGAGAGAGACCTTCTAAAAAACATTAAAATGTATTACCGGCATGCGAAACCTTAAATTAAAGTGAATAAATGAAGACTCGGCACACCACTTCTGAAAGGTTGCCTACCCCTGATCTAGTCTGACCTCCTGTATAGCTTTGGCCATAGAACTTCTCCAAATAAATTCCTAAAGCATATCTTTTAGAAAAACATCCAATCTTAAGTTAAAAATTGTCAGTGATGGAGAATGTTCTGCAACCCTTGGTGCATTGTTCCAGTGGTTAATTACTATCACTGTCAAAAATGTATGCCTTATTTCTAGTCTGAATTTGTCTAGCTTCAACTTCCTGCCATTGGATCATGTTATACATTTCCCTGCTAGATTGAAGAGTCCATTATTAAATATTTGTCACACATGTAGATACTTACAAACTGTAGTCAAGTAACCCCTTAACCTTCTCTTTGTTAAACTAAATAGTTTGAGCTCTTTGAGTCTGTCACTGAAAGGTATGTTTTCTAATCCTTTAATCATTCTGATGGCTCTTCTCTGAACTCTCTCCAGTTTATCATCATCGTTCTGGAATTGTGAGCACCAGAACTGGACAGTGTTCCAGCGGCAGGTCACCAGTGCCAAATACAGAGGTCAAATAACCTCCCTACTCCTACTCGAGATTCCCCTTTTGTTTCTCAGGATTACATTAGCTTTTTTGGCCACAGTATCACACTGGGAGCTCATGTTCAGCTGATTATCCATCATATTCCCAAATCTTTTTCAGAATCACTGCTTCCTAAGATAGTTCCTCTATCATATAAGTATGGCCTATGTTCTTTGTTCTTAGATGTATATACAGTATTTACATGTAGCGGTATTAAAACACATATTGTTTGCATATTGCTTGCAGTTTACCAAGCGATACAGATTGCTCTGAATCAGCGACATCTCCTCTTCATTATTTACCACTCCCCCAATGTTTGTGTCATCTGCACTATCAGTGGTGATTTTATGTTTTCTTCCAGGTACACTTCTACCCCGATATAATGCTGTCCTCAGGAGCCAAAAAATCTTATTGCGTTATAGGTGAAACCGCGTTATATCGAACTTGCTTTGATCCACCGGAGTGCGCGGCTCCGCCCCCCCGGAGCGCTGCTTTACTGCATTATATCCGAATTCGTATTATATCGGGTCGCGTTATATCAGGGTAGAGGTGTATTAATAAAAATATTAAATAGTATAGGGCCAAGAACTGATCCCTGCAAGACCCCCCCCCTAGAAACACACCTGCTTGATGACAATTCTCTGTTTACAATTGCATTTTGAGACCTATCAGTTAGCCAGTTTTTTAATAATTTAATGTTAATTTTATATCATTCTAGTTTTTTAATCAAAACTTATGTGGTACCAAGTCAAACACTTTAGAAAAGTCTAAGTATATTCCATCCACACTACAAATGTGGTCGATAAAGGTAATCTCATAAAAAATATCAATTGAGTTTGACAGGACCTTTTTTCCATAAACTCACTTTGATTTGCATTAATCATATT
>QXTE01000024.1:10656057-10860668 GCA_003942145.1 Platysternon megacephalum
TTTGCATGAAGCATATTCCAGTTACATTATATTCACTCATTAGCATATTTTTATAAAACTATATAGACTGCAATGTCACAACGGGTTTAAAGCATTTTTTTCCATTTTTATCTTTTTTTAATTTTCATTTTTGGGAAAGTATGTGGGGTGTCAGAAAGTAAGAGAGTCGGACAATTTTATGACTGTGAACGTTCAGATTCAAAAAGTTAAAGCTTTATAACTGTTAAAATGCAAATTGTCAGCATAACATCAAAATATACAAAGTAAATATCCTCAAATCAAACTTTAATAAGGTCTCAAGCAGCATTTTTCTTACTTTGCCTGTCTGAAATTTGATTATTATCAATGGAAATATTTATTATCCGTTTGTGTGGGTATGGTGAAATTGACATTTACTGACATTTACAACTAAAAATCTAATCCTTCCAAGCCTAATTATGATGTAGTTTTAAATTATATGATCACATATTATTTCTTCCACAGGACCCCTGTCTCGTTCAGTGCACAGGACTAACTTTTGAAAGCTTTCAACCCTAATGTTTTTAATGTATTTTTTTTGGATGTAATACATACATCTTTGTCACCTTCCTACTTTTTTGGAGTCTCTTGTAAAGAGATTTGTGAATTAGAGGAAGTAACTGATTGATGGTTGGGGCTGAACTGGGCATGGGGGTGAGTGGATCCAGCATACAGTGCTTTCTAGAAGAGAGAGTTCACAGTCCAGGGGTATGCATATCCCATCAGCGTGGATCATCTTTAGTTACAATATGATTCTCAGAGTTTTAGATCTTGTACAAATAAAAAACTCTGGAAATTAACTTGGGGCATAGAAGAAAAGGATTAAACATACAGGTCTGTCTCATCTTACGCTGGGGTTACGTTCCGCGGTCAGCGTGTAAAGCGAAAACCGCGTATAGTCAAAATTACATTGAGTGTAATGGCGGGCAGAATCGCCCCCGCACTACAGAAACAGTATTTAAATTGTTATTTTTCTCTCTTTTTTGTTTGTTTTTTCTTGTTTTTGCCGACCGCGTAAAGCTGAAATCGCACATGTTAAATGCGCCTAAGATGCGACAGACCTGTACTGAAGTTAATGAATGAAAGATACAGATACTGATTTGCATTTTCATCATAAAAATCATGACTTTTAATAAAAAAGTACTTCAATTTAATTTGAAGTTATTCATATTTATCTATGAGATCAAACATCATTTCATCTGAATTAACTTCATTATTTTTAAACTCTTCTATTCATTAAGCCCTTCGATACCGTGGTGGTAGATGCTATATAAGAGACTAAGATCAGTTTGTGCAAAACACAGACTTTATGGATAATATTTTATACACTTTTGAATGTAGCTATACCATTTAGAAATAAAAACTACAAATATTTAAGGTATTTATATTCAGAAAAAATGGAGTAATATATTCATTTGAATCACTTTCATCTTTCTCAGTATCTTTTTTTATCCTTTGTTGGCATACTTGTAGAAGATTTAAAATAAAAAAAATCACATGCATCTTACTGGGGAATAGAGTAGAAACCTTCAAATCCAGTAATAAAAGTTCAGTTGAAAATATCAAATTTTTCGTACAAGCATGAGCAACTTTTGCTATGTAAAGAAAAATAGCTCATTATTGAAAAACAAAATATTCTCTTTTCTCTTCCAAATCATTCTAATAAGGTCTATCTTTATCCCATGATTATTATTGCAGAAGAGCAAGTTGTATGAAGTATGGAAATCTTTTAGTATTTCTAAAGAGGAGGTTCAAATGAGTAAACTGAAACGGATAAGAAAAAAAGTTGAAACTCTTCAGAAATCTCAGTGTATAATTGATGTGTTTTGCAAGTTGAATTGGTCAAAAGAGTAAATTTGCTATTCTTAAACTTTAGTTTGCCTATAACTTTAGTGTTTTCACTGTATATGGTAGCTCACTGTAGTGCTTATAGCTCTACATATATTTTATTTTATTTTTAAGTAGACAGAAGTGTTGTTTTTTAAATACATACAGAAATACATACTGCAGGACCAGTCAGGTACCTTGTTAGGAGCCTGTAAACACCTACAGGACATGGTGTTTACTACCATGAGTAGTCCCAGTAGACCCAGTAGTATTTTCAGGGTTGAGACCTTAGTTCTTGTTGGCTGACCATTATACTTTAAAAGATTCTTTTTGACCTTTCTGCCATGTGTACATTCTTCTAAAGTGATATTTTCTTCTCCTTTTTCTAGACTGTGCCAAGAGGCAAAATCTTACTTCTCCAGGCAAAGGTAACAAATCAACACAACCTAATCCTGCTGTTAAGTGAATTTGAGAGTTCAGCTTGTGGTGCAGGTTTTAAAGTGTTGGTGTATATCACCAATGCTCTATAACTTTATTTATATATATATATACATACACACACACACACACACTGGTCATTCCTTTTACTCATTGCATGCAGCTTGGGATTTCCTGGAGCTTTTGGACATATACAACTTCCCAGTTACTGTGCAAGCCTTTAATAGAGAAGTAGACTGGTCTCTGCTTGCACTTGGGAGGTAGAGGGGAACCTTCTGCACCTTCTTCTAATTGGTGGACTGTGCTGGGGAAATCTCTCTACCAACACCATTGCTTAATTTTGGTAAGGGAAGAGGGTTATTAGCAATTTTCAAGCTCCAAAAGCCTTTTTCCTTGTCCTAGTTACTGTTTTGTAGCTCAGTGACTTCTTAAGCATCCTCAGTAAGTCACCTTGACATCCTAAGGTCGATGAGGTTAATAGTTGTATGTATTTTGTGTTGCAGGAGGAATTCACTGGATATGATTTTGAGAACAGATTGCATGTCCGCATACATGCAGCCTTAGCCTCTCTGAGGGAAGTGGTTCCACAGTGACAGCTGGGAAGTCTTGACATATTCTTTCCCACGGTTTCCGCACTTTAAGATACAGCAGAGGTTAAGCTTTTGGGAAGATTGGCTTTTCTTCTGAAAACCACCTGTGCCAGAGACACTTTCCTAGAATGTTCAGAGTTGGTGTGACGTAGTAAAGTATTACAATCTTAATCATTAAAAACAAAATAAGTCAGACAGAAAGAGAGGGTTAAGTGATGTTGTGTTTTAACTCTTTGTTTAGTTTAAGCCAAGCTGAACATGTGTAGTCTGTGATCGTAGCCTTACCTGCACAATAAGCACATATCTGATTTACCACAACAACATTGGCTCAGTTTTGACAGGTATCATTTACCTGTTTAAATATGTCTAAAAGATGTTTTCTAGGGAGAACAACCTCGTGTTTGATTAAAATAATACAATATAAATAATTGTTGAAAATTGTAAGTTTGCAGAGATGGACAGAATTTTTTTTCCTTCAAAAGCCAACAAAAAAGAGGGGCACAAAAGAAGAAAATTGTTCAGCCAGGATAATAGCCAGTCTGCTCATTATATTTACTGGGTTAATCCAATGTCTTGATGATGCATACTGTGTGTATATTTTAGAAAACTTCCACCCATATTTGTGATAAATTATGAAAATATTTAGGTTCTCTGCTTCTGGTATGTTCCAGACAAATATTTTGTTTTTGACATTTAGTTACTGTATGGGTCATTTTAGTTTTGTTCTTAATGTTCTACATGGCGCATTGGCCTGCTAGGCTAGATGTTCCAAAAGTTTAGCAAATTCTTTTCCACTTAGGTTGCTAAATATTGTAAGATAAGGCAGTAACCTTAAAAAGTAATTTTTAAACCCCCTTATTTTTAAGTAAGGTTGTCTTACTGAATAGTATCACTTCCCTTACTTCCATATATGGTACTCTAAACCTCAGGTGTTTAAAGTATTCATATACCTCAGTCAGCTTAAGAATATTTGCCACGACCATATAACTTTAAAAACATGGCCAAAAGTGTAGTAATACTGTAATCTGTTTACCTGTCAATTAGTAATATTCACTGTCTTTTTATGTTGTTACATTCTTTTTAGTATAATATTCTATGGAGCTATACATTTTATTTATAAAAAATTTGAAACCTGGCCAGAATGGTAGTAAATTCTGTTGCTTTGCATAACTGATGACTGGATTTCCTTGGAAATGGTTAGCATAAAGCCTTATCTTTGCTCCAGCCAGGTTGCTTTAAATGTTTCCCTTTAATTTCTTTCTCTCTCTCTAATTTTGTCTCTGCAGAATGTTTCCAAAATGTCGTATTTTGCCCACATCTAACCTGCACTGGTTTGCTTCAGGAGTTCCATCTCAAATGAGACCTGATATGGAGGGGGGGAAGTAATGCTGTATATTCACTAGGCAGGGAGAAAAGATTAGGATAACAACCTTTGCTTTCTAACTAGAAATACAGAATTCCCACCATTAGGGATTTGCTTAGGAGCAGTCCAATCTCCCCTTTTTATTGCAGTCCAAGATGAGGAGAAAGACTTTGTGAATCCTAGAGGCTATAATGTAGCTTTATTGTTTTATGATCTACTTACAGTCCATGTAGTGACCATGTTTCCCCTTAGGTTTGATTCAGTAATACTGAGTCACAAAATTCTGGCTTTGTGAGTTCAATCCTTATTTGAATTGGTCAATTCAAACAAGTATTGGATAGAAACATTATACTGTATATTACTTAGAACCCTGATTGTGATTTAAAAGTGAGCTTAATATACTTCTTTTTATTTCTGACTTTTTGTTTTTTAATCAAGAATATAGTCCACTCTGGATAAGTAGCAAATAGGCAACTTTACATTACCCACAGATTTCCTGTAGTACACCATTTGAACTGAATGCAAGAACATACTGTCCAGGACACACAACTCCTGCATTCACTTTGTGTTGAGATGTGAAGGGTCCAAATACCCCAGATGAATAGTAGACACAGTGTGAAAGTAGGCTTACCAAATGGCCTACTCCTCTCACCGGGCCTGTTGAGTTGGAGTGGCATGGAAACAGACTTGTCTCACTATGTACTCATACAACACCTCAGCTTTGTGCAAGTTTTAGTTTCTCCATGGAGTCCAGAAAATCATCACTGAAGTGGAACTGTTTCTGTGTTTTTCTCCCCTCGTAGGAGAATCTCCTTATTTGTAAATGTCAGTTATTTTTTTATATTAGATTATGCCTGTGATGAGAACAATCTCAACTGTATTTTACATAACTTGAATAAGTTTTTATACTTTAGAGCTCGGAGGCATGGTCTAATTGCAATAATGCAATATGCATCTTCCTGGTGAATATGTTTAAGATTTTATCTTCATTGGGTCAGGTATTTTTTGGTTGTTGACACAGTTTTTATCTCATTATGACTCATTTCAAGTAAATAACTAGAATTTTTAGATGTCACCAAAAATAAGAATATTTATTGTGGTGTACTGTACATGTCATTAATTTACAGAAATTGCACTTTTATATTTCTGCTGAGTAAAATTAAAAGAAAACATGGACCAGATTGTTCTCTTGCTCTTTAAAATTACCCTTAGTCAGTGGCTTCCTGAATACAAAGATGCCAAGTATTCATAAACTTCCTGGCTGTTAGTGAATTGTCTAACAGCAGTTACCTCAACTTCTGTTCTTCCATCATGGTTTTAGTCTTCTGGTTTAGAAAATGGGTTACATATTGAGCTCAGTCGTGGCATGGACATGAAGATTTGACACTCATTGTAAAGACCTTAATTTTATTCCCCCCAAAAATCTGTACCCACAGTATTTCTCCATTTCCCAAAAATGTCTCCAGTTTTCTCTCAAGCGAGCACATTAATTGCTTCTTTTGCTAACTTGAGATGCTAGTTTTGTATCCTGGCCACGTTTGGTTCTTAAATAAAATTCCCAAAGCCTTGTATTGAATTGCCTGTCCATTTTCCGAACATAGTCCTGTCTAAACAGCTTATTGGGCATTTGTTAGTCCAAAATTGACTCTCTGTAGATGTTCCAGATTCCAAATGGGAAGCAGTGTGTTAGTAGCACCATACAGTACACACCATACAGTACACATATTTTAATGCAGAGATTGTGATGGGGTTGGTTGTCCATGAAATAACTGCACAAACCACCTCCCTTTCCAGTAATGATCACAAAACAACATCCCTATAGCAACTGTAGTAGCTGCCTACAAGGAAAAATATTAGGAAAATGTATGTTTAGATGTCTTTAGTGTGATTTATTAGCTGGAGATAAGCAGCAGCCAGTGCCATCTGACCAGCCAGCTATTCCTGAACCACCACCAAGTGCTCCATGGGCCACAATTTGGGAACCTCCTATGTACTAGACTCCACTAATCTTAAACAGTAAGAAGCAAGATACCAGTACATTGTCTCTAATTCTCCATGCAGCAGATACTATGTAATGAAAACTGTTGATAAATATTTAAATGGTTAACAAAACACAAAGCTGGGATTGCAGCCTTTCTATTTCAGTTATAACTTGAGCAGGTGTGTGTACAACAGTGCCTCACATTGCAATGGTTCAAGGTTATCCAATCAATCATTTCAACAACTAAGTAATACTCTGTGGGCCAGAGCCTCATCAAAATGAATAGAGTGCAAATCTCCTCTAAATCAATGGGATTACTCCATTTATAACAGAGGCCTGATTCTAGCCCATTATGTCCAATGCACAATCAAAACATTGCAAAACAAGTACTCTGTATATTGATTGATAAATCATAGGGACTTGCCAAAGTTCCACTGAATTGCATGTATCTGGATAATTTTCATCTGTGTCAAAGGAAACAAATGTAATAGTAAAAATAACTCTGCACTGAACAACTGTGTCCAGTTCTGGTGCCCACAATTCAAGACAGATGTTGATAAATTGGAGAGGGTTCAGAGAAGAGCCATCAGAATGATTAAAGGATTAGAAAACGTGCCTTATGATGATAGAGTCAACAAGCTCAGTCTATTTAGTTTAACAAAGAGAAGGTTAATGGGTGACTTGATTACAATCTGTAAGTATTTATATGGAGAACAAATATTTAATAATGGGCTTTTCAGTTTAGCAGAGAAGGTTATAACATAATTCAAGAGCTGGAAGTTGAAGCTAGACAAATTCAGACTGGAAATAAAGTGTAAATTTTTAACGGTAAGAGTAGATTAACATTGGAACAATTTACCAAAGGTTCTGGTGGATTCTCCATCACTGACCATTTTAAAATCAAGATTGGATGTTTTTCTAAAAGATCTGCTCTAGCAATTATTTTGGGGAAGTTCTCTGGCCCATGTTATACAGGAAGTCAGACTAGATGATCACAATGGTCCTTTCTGGCCTTGGAATCTATGAATCTGTGAACCCCATTTACAAGATACACTGGAAAAACAATGCAACCATTTTAAAAAAAGACCAAAATCCTGTAACAGTGTGTTTACGAATTTATAGTCTCTCTGAAGGTTAATTCAACCACTGTACCCAATAGTAGTGCTTCTAGGGAAAGGCAACTGGTAATACTTCTTCGAGTGCTGTCCCTGTGGGTGCTTCACTCCAGGTGACAGTGTGTCCTGGCGCCATTGATTGGAGATCTTTGGTAGCAGTGCCTGTTTGGGACGGACGCACTCAGCTGCTGTCTCGCAGTCTCGTTAGAGCAGGGGTTCTCAAACGGGGTCAGGACCCCTCAGAGGGTCACGAGGTTATTACATGGGGGGTCGCGAGCTGTCAACCTCCACCCCAAACCCCGCTTTGCCTCCAGCATTTATAATGGTGTTAAATATATAAAAGTGTTCTTAATTTATAAGGGGAGGTTGCACTCAAAGGCTTGCTATGTGAAAGGGGTCACCAGTAAAAAAAAGTTTGAGAGCCACTGCATTAGAGTCTGCCTGAGCACGTGCATCCCGCGCCCCCCTCAGTTCCTTCTCAACCGTCCTTGGCTGAAGACGGGACTTGGGGCAGTGCTGATCCTCTTCCCTGGTCTTTGAAGGAAACAGTTACAAAGAACATAGAAATAGTTAGTAACATCCCAGTTGTTTCCCTTCCTTTAGAATAGTTACTTAGTTTAATAATAATAACACACCTCTACCCCGATATAACGCGACCCGATATAACACGAATTTGGATATAACGCGGTAAAGCAGCGCTCCGGGGGGGCGAGGCTGTGCAATCCGGTGGATCAAAGCAAGTTAGATATAACGCGGTTTCACCTATAACACGGTAAGATTTTTTGGCTCCCGAGGACAGTGTTATATCGGGGTAGAAATAATAATTAAAAAAAAATTTTTCATCAAGTTTGTCTCCCACTGAGACACTCTCCCCTGGCATTCCTAGTGCAATAATGCCAGGGGCTTCAGGATTCAAGAAATGTGCTTCCTGTCAAGACTCTATGCCAAGGTACGATGGACACTCACATTGTGTGAAGTTCCTTGGCGAGACACGTCCCTGCTAAGTGTGTCCATTGTACGAGCCTCAAAACCAGGGCTCGTTGTGACAGGGACCTGCCGCTGAAAATGCTTCTGATTCAGAAATCTTTACAGCCGCCTCTGGAGATGGTCAATGGCAAACTCTCTCCCTCACGCTCCCGAGCCAGGTCCGAACCAATTGGGAGCACGGCTTCACCTTCTCAGGCAAAGAGGCAGGAAGCCCAACTGTCTCCGGGCATAGACTTTCACAAGGGTAAAGGAGCTGCAAGATCCTTACCCTCAGTGCTGACAGCGCTGAAGGCAGGCACCTCTGACTGTGCCAGCACCTCAGCCACAGCTCCCACGGAGCGCAGAGGCAGGGACCCAACTTCCCGTGCTGGGAAGGTCTCGGCACCGAAAATAGACCTGGTGAAAACAGCGCANCTAACTTTTCTTATCCTATGCCTTGGCCTCAGTGGTACCCTTGGCTAGCTCCTACTGCCACTCGCCCTCATGCTTCTTCCACCAGACCACAAGCTCCTTCTGTGCCTCTATCTCCAACTCCGACAACTTCTAGAGCACCTGAACCTCCCTCTGAAGAGGTGGGCTATGGACCATACCCTGATTCACCGACTCCTAGTTCTCCATCAGCTCCAGATGGAGCCCTCATGCCTCCGCCTCCACAGAATGTGGGCGACTTTAAACAATTCCAATAACTTTTCAAGAGGATGGCACTCAGCCAAGACATCCCTTTAGAGGAGGTCTAGGAGACAGAATAGACTCCTCAAAATCCTCCAACCCTCTCCGCCCTCAAATATCGCGCTTCCCATAAATGAAGCACTCCTAGAACCAGCTGACACTCTCTGGCAGACCTCAGCCTCTATCTTACCGACTTGCAAAAAGGCTGAACATAAATATTATGTTCCTGCTAAGGACGTAGACTTTTTATTCTCTCATCCACAACTGAATTCTCTTGTAGTGGATGTAGCGACACACAGGACGAAACAGCCGCACTACCGGCCCACCCCACAAGACAAGGATCTCAAACGCCTTGACCTCTTGGGATGAAAGGTTTATACCTCCTCCACTCTGCAATTCAGAATTGCAAACTATTCCGCCCTACTTGCAAGCTACGACTTCGATACCTACAATAAACTCTTTGATTTTTACCTCCCATATTTCAGAGGACAGGAGAGCAGACTGCAGACTACCGCAACTGCAGTGGTTATGCACAGATCTTCCTGGCTCTCTGCATCCGGCATCCCCAAAGACCTGCAGACCAAAGTGAAGGACCTCCCCTTTGATAAAGATAAACTCTTTTTTCCCCAGTGTTGTAAAATTTCTTAAATATCACCAATCAAGTTTTTTAGCTAATTCTTTTAAAACTCATTGATATGTTATCCAACCTTTTGCTAATTTAAAAATATTTAACTTTGTTAGTTGCTGTTTAATATTCTACCTAGTTACTGCTAGACTAGAAGTATTTCATTGGCTGTAATTAGGAATTGACTTCAAACTTCTCCAACTCAGATTGTTGTAATTACAGATGTAGCTTGCCCAGGGTGGAGAGGCCATGTCAGGGTTTTCCTCTCCCAAACCCAGTACCTGTACAGCAGGGGTCGGCAACTTTCAGAAGTGGTGTGCTGAGTCTTCATTTATTCACTCTAATTTAAGGTTTCATGTGCCGGTAATACATTTTAACATTTTTAGACAGTTTCTTTCTCTAAGTCTATAATATATAACCAGGGCCGGTGCAAGGATATTTTGTGCCCTAGGCAAAACTTCCACCTTGCGCCCCCCCCTCCGATGTCCAGCCCTCACCTTCCTTCGGCCAACTTCCCCCCAGGGGCCCAGATGTTCACAAAGTGCAGGGGGCACGGAGGGGGGCTGCAAAGAGGGGGGTCATATAGGGGCTCTTCCAGGGGGTGAAGGTGGCAGAGAGGGGGGTGCATGGGATTGTTGCAGGGGNTGACAGCGAGCCTGATATACAGCAGCAGGCAGAGTTTTCCTCACCTGCCTCTTCTCCACTGGAACCTTTTGCACCTCAGGCCATGGCTCACAACCACCAGCCTCAGTTTCCCTACTTCGCCCCCCCCCCCATGGGCGGAACCTAACTTTTCTTATCCTATGCCTTGGCCTCAGTGGTACCCTTGGCTAGCTCCTACTGCCACTCGCCCTCATGCTTCTTCCACCAGACCACAAGCTCCTTCTGTGCCTCTATCTCCAACTCCGTCAACTTCTAGAGCACCTGAACCCCCCTCTGAAGAGGTGGGCTATGGACCATACCCTGATTCACCGACTCCTAGCTCTCCATCAGCTCCAGATGGAGCCCTCATGCCTCCGCCTCCACAGAATGTGGGCGACTTTAAACAATTCCAAGAACTTTTCAAGAGGATGGCACTCAGCCAAGACATCCCTTTAGAGGAGGTCTAGGAGACACAATAGACTCCTCAAAATCCTCCAACCCTCTCCGCCCTCAAATATCGCGCTTCCCATAAATGAAGCACTCCTAGAACCAGCTGACACTCTCTGGCAGACCTCAGCCTCTATCTTACCGACTTGCAAAAAGGCTGAACATAAATATTATGTTCCTGCTAAGGACGTAGACTTTTTATTCTCTCATCCACAACTGAATTCTCTTGTAGTGGATGTAGNAGCTTCTCCGCCCAAAGAGCAGAGCGCAGCTGCGCCTTCTTCCCCGCGCCGCGGGCCGAGCTGGGCTCCCCGCCGCCCCCGGGGCTCTCAGCGGCGGCACAGGCAGCCAGCCCCCAAGCCTGCCGCCGCCGAGAGCCCTGGGGGCGGCGGGGAGCCCGACTCGGCCCACGGCGCGGGGGGGAAGAAGGCGCCGCTGCTAGCGCTAGACCCTCCCCTTCCCCGCTCCGCCACCAGCTGCTCCCCTGGGGGGAGGGACTGCCCGTCTCATGGGCAGCCCCTCTGGAGCTGGGAGGC
This sequence comes from Platysternon megacephalum, assembly GCA_003942145.1. Lineage (NCBI taxonomy): Eukaryota > Metazoa > Chordata > Testudines > Platysternidae > Platysternon > Platysternon megacephalum. The sequence goes on from QXTE01000024.1 coordinate 10,667,296, forward strand.
GGGGAGCAGCGGCTTTGGGGCACTGCTTTTTGGCGCCCCCAACCACTTGGCGCCCTAGGCGGCCGCCTAGTGGTTGTACCGGCCTTTTATATAACTAAACTATTGTTGTATGTAAAGTAAATAAGGTTTTTAAAATGTTTAAGAAGCTTCTTTTAAAATTAAATTAAAATACAGAGCCCCCTGGACCGGTGGCCAGGACCAGGGCAGTGTGAGTGCCACTGAAAATCAGCTCGCGTGCCGCCTTTGGCACACATGCCATAGGTTGCCTACCCCTGCTGTACAGCAACTGGTGAGGAGGCCCTGATCACTTGCTTAACTGCTGATATCCCAAAATGATATCATGATTCAGGCAGACAACCAGGCCACCATGGTTTATATAAGCTAGCAGAGAGAAATACAATTAAGCATCCTGTGACAGCCCCATAGACGTGGGATTGTGCAGGGTTCCATGAAACATTCCTAATGGCTACAGCTATTGACAGGTGGAGATGATCAGTAATGGACTCATTGCAGGGTCCCTGAATCAAGGAGTGAGGAGGTAGTGAATTGGGTCTTTAGGAGTGGGATATGAGAGAAAGACCTGGTCATATCACCTTTGGACAATTATCAGCGGCTTGTGCTCTACACTGGTCAGTAGCAATATATTTAGGCTTAGCAGAATTTGATTATTTTTATAATTTAAACAGATAATATTGATTATTTTAAAGCTTTTTTTTATTTTTATCAATGTAAACATTCACAGATGCAGGAAATTATGGGGATGTCAGACAATAATTATTTAATGATTGTAGATGTTGAGATTGTCAACAGCATATGTCAAAATATACAAAGTAAATATCCCTAAATAATAAGCTTTCAAGCAGCACTTTTCCTACTTTTACTATCTGTAAATTTTGATTATGAATGGAAATAATGTTTATTTGGTTTGTTTGTGTACGGTGAAATTGACATTTGTTGACATTTCTGGATAAAAATCTAACCTTTCAAGCCTAAATATATTGTATTGGAAACAGATTCCTTTTCCATCCACTAATGCCATTTGTAGTAAAATTCCAAACCAAATACAAGAGAGACAAATGGGAAAATCCTTGTATGCTTTTATCAGCAAAGACAAATATGGTTCCCAACTTGGCGGGGGGGAGGAGGGGACGGCAGTGAGTTAACCTTTTAGGTTCAGAGACTTGCCACATCTGATCACACAGACCCAACGCACGTCTTTACACTCCAACTTAGGATACCATTCCCTGTGAGCATGACTCCTGACAAGGTAGAAGTCTAAAGCTGTGGTGTTTTTTAAAAAGGTGTCTCATCTCATCATAATTGCTCAAGGGAATCTGTCAAAAAGACTTAGTTACAAGTAAGAAAGGTTTAGTTACAGGTTGCAATAGATATCTGAGGATCCTTTTCATGCTTCACACAAAAACTGCTCATTTGCCTTCTTCATTTGCTAGGGTCAGTGTTAAAGACAACTTCAAATCCATTTGGCTGCTGGTTTGTTCTTTAATTTAATATACTGAAAATAGACCAGTTTCTTTACAGTGTCAAGTTGTCGGGTTCATTAGGGCTTGATAAGCTGAAACCCTTCCTATTAAATAGCCTCTGTATTATAGGCTATTAATGTTATCTTAACTAAGCTGATACTTTTGAATCTCTCTGCACCTGTGAGTTCAAGTTTCTTACACTGAAGTTCATTTTTCTGGGGGCAGGAACTTCATCATGCAGTAGTGAACTTCAGGCCCTAATGTCTGGTCCAATTTATACTAAACTTTTCAATTAAAAGTGATGTGGATTTATCCTAGGCTCCTTCCAAAGGTGGTAATGCAGTTCTACATAAATGAATCAGTCATCCAGACAACTTTTTCCCCCTTCACCACACGTTCTCAACATGGAAAAGCCTGTCTTCTCAAGCTCAATATGGATGAGTCTTTGGTGTGGACTGAAGGTCTTTGAAAACCCACCCAGCTTTTTGTTTCAGTTGACACTAAGAAGTTTTGCTTTTTCCAAGAGGACTATGTTTAAACATCAGTTGGATTGCAAATTTCACTGTTACAGCTTTGCAGACCTGGAACTTGAAAGTTATGTCAAAGCCTCTGCTGTAGGAGGCAGGTGCATCCAGGACACTTGTAAAGCAGCCATTGTGGTCTTTTCTGCATACTAAATCCCATTGCTTAGATTTGGCTTCCAAACTGGAATCCATATGTAGACTGCTTTGCCAGGCAGGGGCTTACCTTAATTGTCCTACCTCCCACTTCCATGAAGTTTATTTATCTATTATTTTAGTCCTCTATTACATTTTAAAAGTCTATCTTATTTCTCCATATGTGAAAATAAATCTAGTTAATCTTATTAGTCATGACCTGTTCACTTTATTTGTTGTTTCTCACTGCCTGTTTCAGTAGTTGGACTTTTTCCTTTTAGAGACATACTTGGAAATTTTAAATCTCTCACTTTACTACAACAACGATGTTTAAAACACAGCTGTGAAACATGATTGTGGGCCCAGATGTGTTTTGTTTTGTTGTTTGCATGGACATAAACAAGCTATAATTGTGCCAGGAAAGCATGTTCTAACCTAGGTATCTACCAAGGTTAAAACATAGCCCCAACCGTAGTTGGTTGGTTTGGTTTTTTTCCTGTTCATGGCAAGAAAACCTACAACAATTGTGTTATACCAGTGCTTCATATTTTATTTTTGTAGTGTAGTCCGGGTCTTTATTGTCCAAGAGTGAGAAGCCTTTGAGAGGAGCTTCTTTAGTGAAGAGGTAATTAGTTATGTGATAGGAGGTTTTTTTTCCCCAGATGGTACACTTCTCAGTGGATTACCACGTATGGCCCTTCCTACACACCAACTTGTAGGTTCTGTGACTTCGTATTAATTTTTTATTGGCTCTTGCTAGGGGAATATTTTTACCTCTCATTCAAAAGGAACTAGTATCAGAGGGGTAACCGTGTTAGTCTGGATCTGTAAAAGCAGCAAAGAATCCTGTGGCACCTTATAGACTAACAGACATTTTGCAGCATGAGCTTTCGTGGGTGAATACCCACTTCTTCGGATGCAAGACCGGTATTCACCCACGAAAGCTCATGCTGCAAAACGTCTGTTAGTCTATAAGGTGCCACAGGATTCTTTGCTGCTTCAAAAGGAACTGATCACTTTAGGCAGCCTGAGTACTTCACCAGAGATGGCACAAATCAACAACCACTGCATCCAGCAGCTTAGACCCTCAGAGCTATAGCAATTCTTGCCAAGCCTGAACACAGATATAAGGACCCCAGAGTACAACAGAAGGTATGTAATTACTACTTTTCAGCTTTCATGAAGAATCTTGTATGCCATGCATATATTTTATCTATGTAGGTCTTTTTCAGAAGTTAGCTTATGAGGTAGTTGAATTTTCCCCTTCAGTGCCTTAATAATCCATTTCAGAAACTCAAATTAAGCAATTAGAATTCAAAATTATCTTGACAAATTGGAGAAATGGTCTGAAATAAATAGGATGAAATTCAAGGCTATTAACATTCAGTAAAGTTTCAAAATACAGGCACCTATGGGTAGGTGTCGTGACCAGAGACAACAGTAATAAAATTACAGTATGTGGTTGGATCTGTTACTCATGAATGAATTCCTACTGAGTTTAATATATTGTATTTAAACTTTATTAAGAGCTTTAAGCTACAAAATAATGACCTGCTTCAAATGTTTGTCTGTCTTAATGGCACTAAAATACTTTGAGGTTTTTGAACTGAAATATACAACTTAGTCTAAATTGCTAGCAACGTATGGCCATCCCAATCTATGATAGGTTTAAAAAAACCCACCCTGTCACTACAGGCCGGTTTTGATGTAAGCAGTGATCCAAAGGATTCCTGTTTTACTCTCTGCTAAAGGAGCAATGAGGAAGTGCCTGCTAGCGATTCAGTGTGTGCTGTTAGGAAAATGTAGGCCTGTGCTACACTTAAAATGTAGGTCAACATACTATGGTGCTCTGGGGTATGAAAAATCTCTGAGCACGATAGCTATGCCAATCTAACCCCTGGTGTAAATGCAGCTTGGTTGAGGGAAGAAAGCTTCTGGGGGGTGGGTGTGTGTGTGTGTGTGTGTGTGTGTTCATTCCTACACAGAGAGAAAAACCCCATCCATTGCTGTAGGCTGTGTCTACACTACGGAGTTACTCTGGCATAACTATGGTACTGTAGCTATGCCTTTATAATCCACATTGTGTATATGTGGCTGTAGTCTATATAGATGGGATATTAAAACTACAGAACTCCTTCAGCACCCAGAATGGAGGGGGAGGAAGGAACATGAAATAAAGCTCCATGGACTTGTCTTCACTGCATGGTAGCTTGAGCTATAACTCACGTTTTGCCCCTAACCCAGGGGTGGGCAAACTTTTTGGGCTGAGGGCCACATCTGGGTGGGGAAATTGGATGCAGGGCTGGGGCAGGGGGTTGGGGTGTGGGAGGTGGTGCGGGGTGTAGGAAGGGGCTCAGGGCAAGGGATTTGGGCAGAGGAGTGCGGGGTGCATGGGGGGGCTCAGGGAAGGGGTTTGGGGTGCAGAGTGCAGGAGGGGGCTCAGGGCAGGGGTGCAGACTGGGGGAGGGGGCTTAGGGCAGGGGGTTGGGATGCAGGAGGGGTGTGAGGTGCAGGCAGGGGCCTTAGGGCAGGGANTGGGGTGCATGGGGGGGCTCAGGGAAGGGGTTTGGGGTGAAGGAGGGGTGCAGAGTGCAGGAGGGGGCTCAGGGCAGGGGTGCAGACTGGGGGAGGGGGCTCAGGGCAGGGGGTTGGGATGCAGGAGGGGTGTGAGGTGCAGGCAGGGGCCTTAGGGCAGGGAGTTGGGGGGTGGGGTGCACAGGGGTGCAGGGTGTACGAGGGGCTCAGGGCAGGGGGTTGGGATGCAGGAGGGGTGTGAGGTGCAGGCAGGGGCCTTAGGGCAGGGAGTTGGGGGGTGGAGTGCAGGAGGGGTTTGGGCACCAGCCTGGCACCGCTTACCTCAAGTGGCTCCAGGGTGGCAGCAGCGTGCACCGGGGCCAGGGCAGGCTCCCTGCACGCCTGCCCTGTCCCCAGCCCCGTGCCGATCCAGGAAGCGCTGTGGCCCCTGGGGGCAGGTGGGCAGAGGGCTCCGTGCGCTGCCCTTGTTGCACCTCCAGGTACCTTCCCCGAAGCTCCCATTGGCCCCAGTTCCCGGCCAATGGGAGCTGCGCGGGACGGTGCCTGGAGGCAAAGGCAAAGCACGGAGCCCTCTGCCCCCCCTGCCTGGGGGCTGTGGTGCCGGCCGCTTCTGAGAGCGGCGCGGGGCCACGGGGGGCAATCCTGCGGGCTGGATCCNTGCGCCGCCCCAGGAAGCGCTGTGGCCTCTGGGGGCAGGTGGGCAGAGGGCTCCGTGCGCTGCCCTTGTTGCACCTCCAGGTACCTTCCCCGAAGCTCCCATTGGCCCCAGTTCCCGGCCAATGGGAGCTGCGTGGGACGGTGCCTGGAGGCAAAGGCAAAGCACGGAGCCCTCTGCCCCCCCTGCCTGGGGGCTGTGGTGCCGGCCGCTTCTGAGAGCGGCGCGGGGCCACGGGGGGCAATCCTGCGGGCTGGATCCAAAGCCCCGAGGGGCCAGATCTGGCCCGTGGGCCATAGTTTGTCCTAACCCAACCCCCATCCATGCACAACTTTCTAGCTCAAGTTAAGTGGTGCTTTGAGCTAACTGACCCTTCAGGGATGGGGTGGGCTTGAGTGCTGCTGATGCTGAAGCAGTGCTTAATTTTTGCCAGGGCTGCACCCTGGCACCTCCAGGCTTGGCAGTTCAGAGCCCCGGCACCTCTGTGCTTTCAGTTATGAAAGTAAAAAAAATTGCTTGAGCCCCAGCAACTCTTTCATTACAAATTAAGCACTGGGCTCAAGCTAGTAATGCAGTGGGGATACAGCAGCTGTGTTACAACTCAACTACTCATCCAATTACTCTGCTAACCAAATCACTGGCCATGTGGCTGCTCACTTGAACTAGCGCCAAAGGAGTAATTTGGACTAATTCAACCAGAATTAACTGTTGTAATGAAGACGAGCCCTAAGATACCTGTGAGAGCCTGGCAAAGCCCTTGTACATAATGAATTGTCTTCTGTTTCTACAAACAAACCAGAAAAGAAGTTGCCCTTTATGACCTGGAAATTTGGTTTGGGAGCCTGGTACAGAGGCAGTCGTGTTAGAGAAAGTCTGGTCTCCAGCTTGGGGCAAGCCCGATCTGAACTCATACTATTCTGGGTCACGTTTTGGACAGAGCCCCACCTAGACCCAGCACCAAATGGAAAGTCTGATGAGGGCAGTGAAGGCTAGCACACGCTAACTCTGATTTTAGGATTATGCTGACTTTGACAGTCTGGCATAGTCAAGGAAAGTGAAATCTACTGTAGCAAAATCTCCAATCTGTTTTAACTACTCCCCTCTCTTTTCTCCTCTCCTATTATTTTATATGCAATGGGGTATGTTTAGTTTCTCAGACCAATAGTTTTTAATGTTGTTCAAAGGTGAAAGCCTGAGTTATGTAAGAAAGTAGAGCTCCTACAATCCTGTTTAATAGTCACTACTACAATTCAGTTTCTGCAGCACTTCCTCCTGCTTACATGAAACCCTAAAAGCGGAGCAGGCACTAGGCAGGAGCAGATTAAGCTATTGCTTAGGGCCCTGAGCACCTTTGTATATTATGTGTTGTGTGTGTGTGTGTGTGGGGGGGGATATTCCTGCCTAGGGCCCCCAATGGGCTAGCACCGCTCTGCCTAAAAGCTCCAATTTAGAATCAGGAAAAAGCCGAGGGCAGCAGCCTCATCGAGGTGCGTTTTGCTGCTAGTGTTGAAATTTTGGCATTTCTGAAACTTTCAAAAATTAGAGTAAACTGGTGGGGACATTTTTACACTGGCATAAAAATGTAAAAGCTCCTGACGACCTTAGTTTCCCACCTCGCCTCATACAAGGAAAGCCTTGACCTCTAGTTTGGGTTGGAGAAGGTCGTTTAGCTGTCACTCATTTGTTTTCAGACGGTAGTTAGGTAACCCAGACGCAGTCTGGTACCGATTGTGGAAACGAAGGAAAAACGAAGCTCGGCCCAGTTTGCCAGTTTCTCCCAGCTGCCGAGAGTGAGGGAGCCTGGCTCTGGGAGTAGCGGGCCAAGAAGCAGCCACCTGTGCCCTAACAGCTGGAGGGTCAACCCAAGCCGCCAAGCGGTGGGGCACCCCCGTTTCTCATTGGCTGTGAGCCAGTGGCGGCCACGCCCCTCTCCATTGGTGACCACCCTGCCTGGGTAGGTGTGTGCGGAGAAAACATTGTGACTTCACAAATGGAACTCCGTCACCTCCCCTGGCCCCGCCCATCACGACCCCCTACCTATAAAAGGCCCCGCCTGCTGCGGACCCCTGTAGAGGAGGCTCCGGCAAGGGAGGCGGAGGAGGAAGCGCTCGCGCAGCCTTGGAAGCGCAAAGGTCTGGGCTGGATCCGCTGCCCCCAGCCCCGCTTGATGTGGCCGGCGGGGGGGGGCAGGTTACAGGGTGGAAGGAAAAGGGCTTCTCCGCAGGGGCCAAGACCCGCGCCCGGGGGCGGGAGAGCACGGGCCGGGCAGCCCCGATTTCGCCCCTAGTTTGTTCAATTCCATTCCCGGGGGCGTGTCCCAGCCGGACACCAAACCCCGGGGCAGGCCGTGAGCCCACAGCGCTAGAGGTGCGGCGAAGCCGGTCCCGGCTGTGCAGGGCGCTGCCGGGCCGAGCTGAGCCGGGGGGTGTGGTGGCGACGGACCACGCCACCCACGGGTACTGTGAGGAAGCGATTAGCTAATAATTGGGTGTAACGCCGCCCCTTTCACCAGGGATCTCCCTGCCCTGCAGCGATGTGTGTGCTCGTCCCACCTTGCAAGGCGGGGGAACCGAGGACAAGTTTTTAGCTCAGTGTCTTGTAAAATCTGGATTTATACAATTAGTGGCTGAATGATGTTTAAAATAACCCCAAACGGAAGTTTAAGAATTCAAAATTGCTGAAGAAACTGGTGATGTCCCTGAGAGCTGGTGCTTTAATGGGAACTCTGACTTCATTTTGGGCAGTGGCTGAACTTTTCTGAGCCACACATTTGAACAGGTTTCCGAGTAGCAGCCGTGTTAGTCTGTATCAGCAAAAAGAACAGGAGTACTTGTGGGTGGGAAGGGGAGGGGGATCATCTGGGCATTTGAAAACTGCTAGGAAATTGACATTGTTGAACTAATATATGTTGTTATAATGACAGAAAACCCATTGGTAGTTAGTGTGTCTTGGGGATTGAGAAGGCCCAGGAGAAATCAGCATCATCTGCCATGGTGATAAAGCCTGGAAATAGACAGGTGTATTATAGGAACCCTAGTGGGCTACACACAGTACTTACTCAGATATTTTTCCTTGTAGTTGTGAGAGTGTAATTTGTCTCCAATTGACGAAGATGCATTCTTCAAAACCCAGGCTTGTTGTTCCATATGGCCTCAAGACTTTACTCGAGGGAGTGAGCAGAGCTGTTCTCAAAACCAGTCCAAGCAATATCACTGAGTTTGCAGCTCTCTACTTCAGAGAGCTAATTGCATTTAGAGAAGGTTTGTTCCTGCTTATACACTGTGATACACATTCAGTACATTTGAAAAGCTGTTATTGCAGAATGCTAATCAAACTGTCCATCTTAATTTATACTTTTACCTCCAGAAAATCCTAATTTGGATATAACAGACCTGGTTAGAGAATTTCATTTCACTAGAGGTAAGAAAGATGTCAAATGCTGCTCTTATTATGATACTACGTTTTAAAATACAGTATATTATGATTATAAGATAAAGCATTCAAACCTGCATGGTCATGAACAATCCCCTTTAAATGATCTTTTGACCATTTTCATTATGAATAGTAGCTTAACATTATTTAGCACCTGTCATCACAATGTTCCTTTACAAAGGCCTAATTCTATGAGATGCCAAATGCCTTCCTTTGACTCCTCACAGGATGGGACTCTAAAGTACATACAGGAATCCCTGCAGACAGATGCCTTTGGTGCTGCAGATGGGTAGTGGGGAATACAGGCTCTCGTTTAGGGTCTCGTCTACACAATGCTTGTTTTTGGCACTTGAAGTGCCATATTTCCATTTAGCAAAGAATTTCTCTGGCAGAGATTGTAACATGACTGTGTCACAAGGGGTCAAATGTCAGTTGTAGGGTACTAGCAGGTGTTGCATTAGTGATGTCATATATCAGAAATTAGTCTGTCTTATTGGCCTGGAGACCCATCAATCATCTGCTTGCATCATCTTGAACTGACATTTTGCTCACCTATCGACTCGATTATGACCCAGTCTTCTGTCTCTGTTTGCTCATCCCTGCCCCTCCCCTCTATTCAGTTGCATGTGACCCCACTGGAGTTGTGAAGGAGGTTGTTGGAAAGGTATTCAATCATAGGCCACAAAAATGGCAGACTTTTCTCCTCCCAGCTTTGTGACCTCACTGGTAGAGCTGTGTAGAAAGTACGGCTTGAAAATGCACCTGGCTCTAGTTAAAATGACTCTAAAGCTATTGTGGTAGCTTGGACTGGTGCTCTGTGAGAATAAATTATTACTGGTTCAGTTTCTAAGAACTGACAGGAGGCCAGATGGTCCAGTGGCTAGATACCGAAGTAGGAATCAAAAGACTTGAGTGCTACCCCCTTATCTGCTACAACTTTGGGAAAGTCACTTTGCCTCTGTGGCTCTGTTTTCGTGTCCTGCTCTATGTCTGTCTTTTCAGACTGTAGGCAATTGGGGCAGGGATTGTTTCACAGTCTGTACAATAGTGCCTAACACACAGACCCCAATCTCAGTGGGAGCCTCTTGGAGCTACAGTAAAAACAAATAATGATTGACTGAAAGGTAAGAACAATGCAATTTATTAAGCAGCGTGCTGCACACCTGGGCATTATGTACAGGGAGAATGATCCTCAGCACTCTGATGCTGTGCCCTAAACTGGTGACTGCCTTTGAAAGGATGAGTCAGCTGTGCCCCAGCACAGAACAAATGCTCTTTGGAAGGCAAGGGGGGGGGGGGGGGGGGGGGGGGGGAAGAGGGGGGGGGTGGGGGGGGGGGGGGGGGGGGGGGGGGGGGGGGGGGGGGGAGGAGGAGGAAAGTGCTAAGGACACAAGGCAGCTTTTGTGCCTGGAGATAAACACATGTAAGTGATCTTTTACTATTGTTTCTGCAGCTGTGAAGGGAGCTTTCTGATTGTGGTGCTGGGTTGTAAATGGTGTGTGCATTGCAAGAGGCTGGGTTGCCAGTCAAAGCATGTAATTTAGAGTTTCTGCTATTAGAGTTTAAATTTGCCATGAATAGAGGGTTCTAGATTTGTTGTAGCTCTTCTGCATTCCTGCTCCTTCCTCCGGAACCTCTCGGGGTGATCTTATCCACACATGACATTAGGTACCATCTCAACACCAACTCCTTCCCCCTGCCCTCAAGAGCTACCTCTCTTTCCTGCAGTCTCCCATTCTGTCCCATATCTACAGCTGTGCCATTTTTGCATGTGCAGTGGCCAACAGACTAAACACAATAAAAACAGAGCTCCTTCTCTTCTCCTCCTTCCTTTTTCATGTTTTCAACCATGATCCCCATTAAAATCCTATCAGTTTTTCCTGTTTCTCTTTCCAAAATCCACCCCTCCATCTCTACTGCCAAAACTTTGCTCCGAGCCTCCCACTGACACATACACGCTACTTCTTTAGGTAAGACCCATGGGGCAGGGTTTATGCAAACACTCTAGTTTCATGGGATTTGTGATGTGTGTGTGTCCAACATATTTTGTATGAATCCAAAATGCTTTGATGCTCGAGGTAGGTTCCAAAGGGAATGATAAATTTCTCAGTTAAGTATCTGATTTGCTTTTTCCTATTGACTCTTCTATTTTTTTTGCCCACTACTTTATTTTATTTTTTTGGATGCTGTGGGGAAGAAGATGGCTGCTACGATGTCGGGGAAGAGAGGGTTTAGCACTAGTAAAATTGTACATATCCTGCTCCATGACACTTAGCCTGTATGTTAACAGGCAAACAGAAATCCCATGTTAAACTGGTGTACCTCTTGAATCTAGAATGACCTGACAAATTCACTTTAAAGCAGGGGTAGTCAATTGTTTTTGTTTTTTTTGTGTCATGGTCCAAATGTCTTGGTCAAAGGGCAGTCAAGGTCCAGACTCCAGAGAAAAGAATAAAAATAAATGAAAAGATTTCAGGGTCAGTTCAAAGCCTCTGGTAGTCCGAATTTGGCCCGCAATCCGCCTATTGACTACCCCTACTTTAAAGGCTTGATGAAGTGTTAAAATAGGCAGGTTGTACAGAGATTGTTGAAAGCACCTGCTAACTTACTGTCATGTTCTTTTAATTAGTAGAGGGCTGGACTGATAGACTGCCAGAAAAGAGAGCTGACCTTGGAGACATAAGTGTGGTGTCTCCACTTTCTGAGGAACCAAAACGAAAGGAAAAATCCACAGACACAGAGGAGGACCAGTTGCACGAAGCCCCTGAACCTGAATACAGCAGCAAAACTACACAATACCCATCGACTCACTGTGAACTTGTAGAAAATGAACCATCCCCTACAGGACCTGAAGCATCCCCTAAGGGACCTGAACTTGCCTATGTCCCAGCTGATCCTGCACAGCTTGCTGCACAGATGTTAGGTAACATTGATTCTGTTCATTCTATGAAGGATGTGGCAACAAGTGTGCAATCTCTTCCTGAACTGTCTCTGAGCTCAGTGGACACAACAGCTGCACCAGTAGAAGGTGCTGCTGAAGATGCTACACTTACCCCAGCTGCTGAGGGTTCTGCAGAGTCTGTTAGGTTGGAGCCAGCGGTTCAGAGTCAGGCCTCCATTGTCCTAGGGTCTTCCAGCAGTCAGGCTGAACAATCAACAAGTGATGTAGATCAAGCTTCCTCAACCCCCTTGCAGGATGAACCACCACCTGCTCCTCCACCACCACCTCCTCCTCCACCACCACCTCCTAAAGATCCATTACAGGCTGTGCCTTCCCAAAGTGAAATTGAGGTTACATCAACCATTCAGGCTATGCCAATACATACTGACGATGAGCCCGCTACTGAAGGAGAGGTTCCACCTTACATAGAGCAGTTCCCGCAGCAAATAGTCATTCCCTTTTTAGAACAAGTAGCTTGTCTAATAGAGATTCAGCAGCCACTAATGCCTTCACTAAACGCAGGTCAGTTTACATGCACTAAGCTCTTAGATCCATCTGCAGATGATGCAGAATGTGACCCTGAAAGAATGGAAACTACAGCGCAAATGGCATCAACTGAGCAAGGTTTTATTATGTCAGGTAAGAAAGTCGGATCTTAATGAAAATTTCATATTCCAGGTTAACAGTGCTGAAACTCAGTAGCTAAATTATTAAATGCAAGAACCTATGCCAGTGCAAGGCTATGGGAGAGATTGAACTTCCTCACTTTGGGGCACGTAAGGAGCTTTGGTTTCCTCTGCAATCGCCTGGCCCCAATGCACAGGTATTAGATCTCTCTGCAATTTGTTCCAAAAGGTGTGACTAATTGTGAGTAAGACCCATAACTGCTCTTGGATTAGTGTTGCCTGCATCAGAGAAACGTGTGTTCACAGGTTCCTGCAAATTGATTTGTTGTGGCATCAGAGGTGCAGACAGCACTTACTCCAGGAGCCAGAGTGGTATGTGGCACATACAAAAGGTTTATGGAGGTGTTTTGCCTTTGAACAGCCCTGAAAGCGTCTTGCTGAAAGTGAGCCACACAGTTTGAGGCGATGGCAGAGATTGAAGGTGTAATACATGTGCCTTGTGGCTGAGGAAGGGTGATGGGGGGGTGGCCAGAACTTTGAATGCGGCCTCACTTTGAAAGATTTAAATCCTAGCCATTGCATTACCATCGAGTTTTTGCATTTAAAAAAGCAATGGTGGTGGTTGCCTGCACTGTCCTGTTCTGCAGCTGGGTTGAGGTGGGTGGACGAGGCACTTAGCCGGGGGTTCTGCAGATGGGAAGAGGGTCTGGCACTTGTCTTCCTGGTGAAGTGCCACTGGAACAAACTCCTCACCTGACAAGTACCCTACGCAGACTCTCCTCCCAGCTGCAAACCCACTCTTTCCATCCTCTGTGACAAGTGCCAAGCTCACCCCCTGCTCCCAGCTGGAGAATCCCTCCTGTGCCCCCTTCTCCATTGAGAAGTGCCTGCCTGACTCCCCCTGCTACTGCAGAACCCCTCCTGAGCCCCTTCCAGGCCCCAGGAAAGGTAGAGGTGTTAAGACATATCAAAGCATGTTACCGAACTATTTTGTTAAGCAACACCAAGGGATTTGCATGGCTGAAATGAAGGAATAACAATGTTGTAGCATGTGGCAGTGGTGCTGTAGTTATGGTTGGAGGCAGCACACTTGTTCTGATCCCTGTTCAGGTGTTGATAAACTTTCGTTATAAAACGAGCCTTTGAAAACATTGGCTGTAAAATGTAAGCTCCCACGGTACTTTGTGTGGCAGCTAAATAGAAATTGCTGTCTAACTTTGGATGTCCAGCTGTAAAAAATATTACCCTGGGTCCAGATGCATTTTTCTGTTTGGTTTTCATAAACCAAAACATTTAAGTAAGTTTTGACAAAACTGACTTTTGGGTGTGGGGGGGTACGACTGTCGCAATTCCCCTTGTGCTGGTAATTCAGAATCTCTCAGGCTTGGCAGCCCAAAAGGAAAATGTCAAACGTTATAAGCAACTGAAAAGAGGGACTTAGAACAGGAAGAGTTATGGTCGCTTTGGCCATAACTCCAGCACCAATTCTGCTGCTGTTCTTTTCATTTCAGCTATGCAAAAATCCCCATCTATCTTCTCTAACATGCTTTCTTATGGCATACGTAAGTATAGGCATGTTATATGTAAGAGTTTGCAATATGATTGCAATTCATAGCTCCTGATACCAGCAATTTTTTAAATTTTTATTTTATAGCAATGGCAACAACCGAAGCAGGACAACCACCACCATATTCTAATGTGTGGACTCTCTATTGTCTAACTGATTTGAGCCAACAAGGTCGAAAGTCACCACCACCCCTTCCTCCTGCTGGAACTGGTGCTCCTTATCCCCAAGCAACCCTCTATATATCTAGTGGGAAGGAGCAACAACCATTCCTACAACAGCAGCTGACACCACAAGGTCCACCACCACAAGTATCCTCTCCAACTTATGTGATGATGGAAGAAGGCAAGAGGGGAAATGCACCACCTTTCATTTTAGTGGGCTCTACCGTTCAGAATGTACAGGACTGGAAGTCTATTCCTGGCCATGCTGTCCTTACACAGCATGACACAAGTGCTGTGAGGAGATTCACTACAGTACCTGTACCAGTTGCCAGGCCAGCAGATCTGAAAATGGCCACTCCAAACCCCAATTCTAATTCTGCACAAGAAACTGCTAGACCACCAACCCCCGTTTTTCTTTCAGTTGCCATACCCTTAGATGAGGTAATGTCTGCAAAGAGGGGCTCAGCATCTGGTGATAAACAAGCAGGCATAAATCCCTTTGCAGGAAGCTATGGTATAGCAGGAGAGATTACATTTACTTCTGGCCCGGTCCGCAGAGCAGACTCGTGAGAAGGTAGGCAGTGTCGTATTGTGCTCGTGTCTGCAAGGGAGATGTTCACAACTTCAGCCTCTGGTTATAAAGTTTTGCTTTATAGTCAGTTTGTTTTTGAACTTGGATGCTTAAAGTTAGGCTCCTAAACTGTAGCCTGGATTTCAGAGTTGCTGAGGCTATAACTTCCACTGAACCTAAGCTTGCTTGGCTTTGGCTACCATTCTAGCCACCAGTGTATTTGACTTGAAGCCAGTTTGACAGTGGTTGGGACAGCCTAATTCCTCCTCCCATTCTGCTGCACTCGTGTAGAGCGCCTATACCTGGCATACAGAGCAAACACACACTACTTTCATGTAGGGGATGGAGGTTCAGTACGACTTCTGATTTTAGATAAAACTGCTTGCTCCAGAAAGGTTTGGAGCTGGTTTCTCCTCTGTACCTGGCATTTGCAAATCCTGTAACTTGGTAGTTAGGTTTGAATTGCTATTTTCATCCTCTGCCAGATGTTTGAAATGGGAAATCAAAGCAGCAGGCAGATGCACTGTAGATTTATACCCCAGGTTACTGTGCATGGTACATGCATGTGCATGAAAGTATAAATTGTAGCTTGAAGATGTAGGCATGAGCAGTGTCTAGGATGTTGGGAGTGCTATTTCACAACTGTCCCCTGTGGACTGGTAGTCAACATCCCACCTTCTGGAAATGACTGTGTGTGTGTGTGTGTGTGTTGGGAGTTAGGGGGAGGAAAGAACATAATGCTCTGTACTTAACCAAATTATTTCTTTCTTTAACAGGTTGAGAGGAGATGATGTCATGTGAACACCCTAGGATGAAAATCTGCATCTTAAAATAATAAATTAACTTAATACAAGCACTCAAAACTAATGCAATCCATTAGAATGCCTTTTTGCATTTCCAGAGTGTTGACAGAATACAGATTATTGAAGATAAATATTTATTTAAGTGTCCATAGGGGGGAAAGCCTCCCACCAGCAGCACAGGCAATAACCGAAAAGAATGCTTCCCCTCTGTAGCAGAGGCATTTGGTTGTGTCCGAGCCCCTTAGAGATGTTTAGCTAATAGCCAAGTTGATCATGTAGTATTGTGTAAACATACATCCATAAAAACCCCCCACAGAATTTCAAATTAGTTCCACACAATCCCTTTCCAGAGTAGGTCATGTCTTATGCAACAGATCTGTTCCTGGCACAAAGTCAAAGCTGTGGACTTAAAGAAATTCTAAGGACATTGCTTAATGAGTTTGTTTTGGGACATTCCAAGTATAAGTGAGGTGGTCAATGAGATTAAGGGTAAAAAAATTTCACTAGACCAATGGCGGATGCTGCTCTGTGCCACACAAGAAGCCAGTGCTCTAGGAGTTTCAGTTAAAACCCATTATAACGGACCTTAGAGTTGCTATGGAAGACACGGTCTAGTTTTGCTATAGCTTTGGAGCCTCAAGTTTATTTCAGTCTGTCAATGCTCACTGGGGGTGTGTGTCATTTCTGGGGGATTTCAAATGTTTAGAGAAGATGCTGATTTTAATTATCCAGTGAAAATTGCTTAGTGTCTGCATCTATTCTCTTAAGAGCCCTAGTCTTTACTCCTTGTGAGTTCCCTAGTGATTGCTCCTTCTCTTGACCTACTTCCTACTTTGAAAAAAAGGAGCAGGTACCATCTCCTCTGTCCCAGCTTGAAAATAAAGGAAATCACTAGGAGATGGGATTTTGAGTAGCTATCTGCTTCTGGAGAAGAAACTTACCTGGGAGGCATACATCACTCAATGCTTCTCTCTAGTAATCTCTTCAAACAAACATTTGGAACAGAGTCCTTTCCCTGGAACTTAATGGGTTTCAAAACCCACTAGGTCCGTGTTTGAGCCAGTGGGTTGCAACCCAAGGGTGTCACACAAGGCTGGTGGGGTGGGGGATGATTGCAATAAAACTTTAATATCTCCCAAATGAGGCAAAGAAAAAGTTTCTAGACTCATTTCAGGATAGCAAAACCCTTCAAAGTTTGAGACATCAACTTTAGTAGAACAGATTACTTGTAGCGATGCATGAGACGCCAGTGTGATTCAGCCTCTGTAGTTAGAAAGCTTCTTCCTTGTTTGCTGAGCACAGTTCTTCCAGGGAAACCACTGACGTGACATACTTTATGAACACAGAACTGCAAGCTTTCGGACATGTCAGCCGAAAGCCACACGCAGCAGGATGACTTTATAGAGCAAAGGCATCTATCTGGATCAGCTGATGCAACCCCTAGTATTAAAAAAATGAATCTGAGAAATCTGAGCATTGGAACATTTGAAAGCCTTTATTTAGTAGCAATTAATGTAATTAACACTAACCTCCGGACAGCAATTAAAATTGTATACAAAGAGCAGCTGGAAGCTCTGTAGCCCACGTCTGTATAAATATGTATTTCCATAAGATTTAATAAACCCCAATTAAAGGGGTAAAGCTGCTGTGTACAGCAGTCTCCATACAGATGCCTTACTGACTTCAAACCACACTTTCTAGGAGGAAGTCTTGTGCATTTGTACAGTGCATACACAGGTGCAGTTTAATTTCTCCAGTAGTTATGTTCTACTGGGTCCTGATTTTTAAAAAGTTTTTGCAATTGTACAACGATGGTGCCAAGCAGTTATCTGTTTACTGCACTAGAAAGTATATTTTTTTAAACCTCTTACTAGTGTTCAGTTCAGATTAAACTTTTAAATGGCTCTTAATTCCTTAACAAAATGAGTCTGGTAACAAAACATGAAAGAACAAATTCAAAACACTGCACTAAACATGGAATAAATACTTTGAGTAATGTTACCAGTGTAACCTACAGGGTGAACATTTGGGGGATAATAGTTCTGGAATCACTGACCAGAATCCAGGATTCTTGAGAGTTATTTTCATAGAAAGCCATCTTATGAAAGTTAAGTAAATCTTTACAAAAATAACTTGCCCTCTCCTAGCTTCAAGCACAGAATAGTGCAATTCATACTTGTGCTTTTAAACATGTCTGTGCCACAATAAATCCACCCCAAAGGGCTGTTGTGCCAGCATAATCATTAAAAGAAAGGATTCATAGAACACCTTCAAATGTTCTATTTGCTATCCACCGAGACTTAACATAGATGTATTCAGCACATATGATAGCACTAACCCATCAGAAAAATGACAGCTCTGAGCAGTTTTGTCCACGTTCCCCTCTCCATAGACTTTCAGATCTGTACCACCATATTTACTGCAGGAGATGCTTAATATACTGTTCAGTAACTTGTCAGTTTTTCCAAGAGATGAGTAGAAACAAGGAAAATTAAAAAGATTAAGACTTAATTTGCATTAGTCATGGGCTCCCTTTGACACTTTAATAAATGTCAGGTAAATTAAAGTAGTTTCTGTCCCAGTAGTTGCCAGAGTAAAGCCAGTCCTGTGCACCAGTGTAGG
Organism: Platysternon megacephalum; assembly: GCA_003942145.1. Taxonomy (NCBI): domain Eukaryota; kingdom Metazoa; phylum Chordata; order Testudines; family Platysternidae; genus Platysternon; species Platysternon megacephalum. The sequence continues at coordinate 10,685,346 of QXTE01000024.1, forward strand.
GATTGGGACCTTGATGGAACCACCTGTAAGAGAGGACAGGATGGCTGTGAGGCGACTAGAACACATTTCAGCATAACAAAGTTCAAAGCTGCTTTGGTGCATCTTTCATGTTGGTTTTCAAACTAGTCTACTGAGAATTCAGTGCTGCATCCTGCACTGTTTTAAGTCAGTTTAGACTGTCTTGATTTGCTAGACTTCTCCCTAGACCAATCCCAGAATAGTTTCTGGCTGAAATCCATGCGGATATGTTGTACAACCATCTCTACTACCTACTCATCACAAGAAACTATTTAAGTTCAAAGCAGTTTTGAATAAGCCATTTTTGGCATGCATGTAAGAACAATTTATTACACAAGGATGCGAATACACTGCAAACACTGCATTCCTGAAAGCAGAAGTCTATTATTTCACCAGCATTCTGATTTCCCCAAGATTTTGAAACCATTATTTTGATAAGTGTCAAATACCACAGCTCACAATAATGGGGATTTGCTTCCGAACAGCAATACAGCGCTCTTGAGGGAACACATCATACAGAACAGTTCCAGCAAGTTTTCTGCATCGTTATAAAATAGATGTGTTTATGTGAGGCATACACTGTAGAGCCATTCTAAGGCATGAGATTGATACAAATGGGACCAAGTTATTGTCATGCTTCCTGGTAGATTCTGCTTGCCTGTTGCCAGAAATACTATAATTTCACTTATTGTTCAAGTTTGCGAATGTTTCCAGCTCTACAGTATATACATAAACATAGTGATAGTTACACATTTGTAAGGTAAGATGTACTAAGAAGCCATACTATTGGTAAGTACACTTCTGATGTAGCATGGAGTCCCCTTTTATGGCTTGAGTGTCAGCAACTCTGCTCCCCTCACCCCAGCAATACTACATCATAAGATACGCAATGGTATGTGTTCCTTTGTACGTTATACGTCAAGAAGCACATCTTACCACAGCCCAGATAAGTCTCAAAGGTATTCCCTCCAATACAAACACCCCTATTAACATAACATGCAATATGTCAACCTTCTCCCCAGTCTTTATTCACTTTTAAATCTGTGTCCAGTTAATCATCTCTGCCTCACACCAACAACATATTACACAGCACCAGCCCTCAGAAAGATTTTTTTTTTTAAATCTGCGTGCTGTATTTGCCAAATAAACAATGATCATGGCATCTGAGTTCACCTGCTATAAATTGCTTTATGGTTAACACCTCAGCTTCCTTTTGGAGCTTAATTCACCACCGAACAATCCTTGCTTTGTATACGCCACTGCAATTAACACTGTCTCAAGCATGAGAGACTATTCAGGATCACCGTAAGGTTTCAGAAAGATTTAATAAAATGGAAGTTTAGCATATTGGGGTCGTTTGGTAATTAAATGTTGCCTTTTAAAAAACAGAAAGGCTGATAGTGTTTTATATTTATATACACACAGTGCATTCTATTATGTAATATAGTCTGTTACATAATAAAATGAGGTTGCGAACTGTAGCATGGATTAAAAAAAAAGTGTGGTGACATACATCTACTATACCTTGTACAACATTTTTGCAAAAACCTGTCCAAGTATTTAAATCATTCTTATCCCATGCCAAGTACTAGTTAAGGTGAGCAGGAAGGCCTGTGGAAGATGGAGCAAAACTGTTGCACGACTTGTATCTGATCTACTGCTACTAGTTCACACATTTCAAGACCACAAGGGAACAGTGTGTTCCTTTAGTCTGATCTCCTGTATAGCACAGGCCATAGAAATGCCCCAATATAATACCTAGAGCAGATCTTTTAGAAAGACATTCATTCAATTTGAAAATTGCCAGTGATGGAGAATTCACCGTGGCCCTTGATAAGCTGTTCCAATGGTTAATTACCCTTCCTGTTAAAAATGTACCCTTATTTCCAGTGGGTGGTGCTGTAGAAGCAAAATTTAGCTTACTGGGAATAGTGTTGTTAGAGTTCATGCACCCAATTAAGTTAGCATGGAGGGGGGGGGGGGGGCTAAGGGTGTGAAGGATATAGGGTATACTAGATCAACCACTACCTTGGAGTGATTGGAGGAGAAGGGAGAGGAGAGCACAAATATTTGCTTGCAACAGCATAGGTGTTCATTGTGTTTTAGTGAAAGACAAGGTCCCTGCGCCAAGGAGCTTAACACAGTCTTTAGACCATTGGCGAAGATTTTCAAAAGTGGACTAGTGACTTTGGGTGCTCTATTTGCTACCTGATTTTCCAGAAACAAACCAACCAACCCTCTGTGATGTCAGGCCCCTTTAAGTTGTCTCAAACTGGGCACCCAAAATCACTAGACCCTATGAAAATCCTGCCCATTATGAAAAGTAGTAGACCAAAAGGATAGGGATCTTGCCCTAAGTAGTGCACTTCTCTACAGTGCGTAGTTAATGATGGTTGCAGACATTAAGCTATGTATTCCCTAAACAGAGGATCTAACATTCCTGGAAATATGTAGAAGGGTTCATCTCAAAATATGGATTGTTTTCTGCATAAATTTTCTTAAATGGGGAGACCATAAAGCAATCTAGCTTTCCATGACCATACCTTGATCTCCTTATCAGAAGTGCCAAATGTGAATGCCATTGTCCAACAGATGGTTTCTAGATCCTAGCAATCTTTGAAAAATTTTCCCCTCTGTTTTTTATTTCAAGTAAACTGGCGAATTCCTGATATAGAATGATAATGGGGAAAGTGATAGGAAGGGTCTGGAATGCATGCAGTGCCTACCTATTGCAATTTGTATACTTATAGTAATTGTTAAGGTAAGGAAACCTAGAATACACACTGGATTATTCACAGTCACTGAAACAAATAAGCCCTGGCATTCTGACAAGGGAGAGGAGACCAAGTGTGTCCAGAACTTCACCATATATTAACTCAGAAGAATTACAAAAACATTGTTCTATGCTTGTCTTAGGGCAAACCAAGCCAAGCACTTTGAGAAAGCAAGCAAAAAGTGGGGGTGGGGTGGGGTGGGGAGAGAAGGAAATCAAACAAGTCCAAACCTGGGACCCTGGGCTGTCAGATGACTTCAGTTGAAAAAGGGAAAAAAATGCAACTCAAAGTTACAACTAGACATTCTGTGTAAAACAAACAGTATGATTAAGTGGCTCTCTCACTCAGAATGTGGGTGTGCGGAAGCATTGGGTTTGCTTACCAGTGGAGAGTTCTCAAAAAGGTACTACTTCTAGACCCAACCCCAGAGGCTATGTGGCACTGCAGAAACACGGGGCAGCACCGTTACAATGCTTGTCTTGGAATAAGATCATTAAACATTTCTCAAAGGATGGAATACAGCCCAGCACACCCAACTGTGTGCTAGTTAGCAGAGCTCAATTTCTGGTAAAGAGAAATAGGATGATGAGCCTCACGAATCTGGTGCAGATCCCACTGGAAAGCTTCAGCTAGATTTTTCTAGTCTAAATTCCAAAGCACAATTGCCTGTGTCAGGGTAGAGCGATACTGGCTCGCTAAAGGGCAGGAATGACAGTAAGAGGTTCAGCAAAGTTATACTCGGGAAGGCCCATTCCCCACTGACTTTTCTGAATCATGTTGCAAATTCCTTACTCTCTTAATTCCCTTTTTCCCCACGGGGTGGGGATTGAAATCCTCTCATCCTATTGCTTCCCAGGTTCCCTCACTCACGTTTCTTTTGCTGTGCTGTTTTGCACTACTGTCAAATAAATCCCAGTATTGAGTGGAAAACTAATGAGAGATTCGAAAACAACTGTAAAATAAGTTGTTTGTGCACAAGGCAAACTGGGGTTCAATGGCAGGGAAGGACTGGAAATAAAATAAGCTGACTGAAATGAGGAATAGGGAAAGTTTGCCGTGGGCTTAGTTTTAGGCTTCATATTCCTGCAGCTGGACTTCGGCTGTCCACCCCACACCTTAGATATACCTTCCTTGACATCAGAAGAAAGGCTAGAATAGTGGCTGTGGATCATGGAGGGCCACAGTGGAGCTTCAAATTCCAGTCATTACATCAAAGGTGGCATGCTATTGGACACTGGAGGGGTCGTGGGGGAGGGTGCAGAGGAGAAAGTACAGGGAGGACAACAAGGTTGTTAGTGTATAGGAATCCTAGCACAGAGAGGAAATTCCTTCCCACTGCCAGAGTATTTCCGGTTTATATAAACAGGCACTTAGTTCTCTGCAACAAATAACCAGCAGGTTTACTATCCCAGGTCTTCAAGTCTGAAAGTAGAGGTGAATTGCAGATACGGAGGAGCCTCATTATACTTCATGCTGCAGTGCTTTTGAAGCTGGCATCAGTTTTCAAATTCCAGGGGGTGACAGGCACTTTAATCTTCTAATCCAGAAGGACAGGAGCTGCTCAAAGCCTGGTAAGACTGACTCTACAGTCACCTGACTGGTGCTGAAGTGTTGGCACAGCACAGCAGGTGGCAGATGCCCCTTCAAATGATTTGTAAAGTGGCCTTGAGCTACCACAGCACTTAGTGGAAGTTACTCTCCTGAAGCACTATCAAACAAAGCTGAAGCATTTCAGGGAACTGAATGGTATTGCCAAAGCTTTTTAATGGCTTCCTAGACTCACGCATGAAGAACATGGAATAGCACTTACATCCTTACTGCAATGTGTATTTTTTTTAAAATGCTGATGAATTTAGGAGAAACAGAAGGAGACAGTGCACAACACTACGACTTTGTAGCATGTGTTGACTGAGTCCAGAGATAAAAATGTGCTTTTATTTTTTGCTTTGAAGACATCTTATGTGGGTTTAAATTCTTATCTTGCTCAGCCATTAGTAGACTCATCTTATTCCAGATGGCAGCTGTGACCCCTCCATTAAAAGGGTGTTCCGTACAGTGCCATGTAGCTTTTTTTTCTTTTTTTTTTTAAAAAGGCTCTAAATATCCAGATGAAGAGTAGGATACATTCTCAGTCCTGGAGGGGGAAGGAATTTCGGGGGTCTGCAGAACTGGAGCCCTATTTTACTAATTTATAAAAAGATTCTAACGACTTGCAACTAGATTTAGTTGGCAATAGGGTAACAGGAAGCCTACGTGAAACTCTGAAGAGAAGGGGGAGTCTGTGGGTGGCACTTAGACTCCATGTTCTCTACTACATTTTGGTTAATGTGCAACCCCAAAAAGATAAGGGAAAGTCAAATGGATAAATAAATGCTCCAATGCCCTTCTGCTTTCCCATATCACCTACCTACAGCAGGGTGGTGGTAAGTTATTGGACTGAAGGGTTTTAATGTCAAATGCTGGGAGCCCAAGTATCCTTATGAGGGACCTATGTATTAGGAAGGTCACAGAACTCTCAGTTAAACTATTAAAATTTAAATTTAGAAACAGAAGGCTTAATATTTCAATTATTACAATCTGTCTGTATAACAGAACCTAAAAGACACTGGGAGAGCAAGGAGAACCAGCAGAACACTTTCTAAAGCTGTTCTTTATTCAGTGAGGAATTCAAGAGCACATGTATATGGAGTTAGATAGGTTACTGAAGTGGACTTTAAGCAAAGTTGGAAAAAATCTAGCAGAATGACAGATCTTGACAGACAGAACTTCAAGTCTCAAAGCTTTGTTTATATAATCTGCATAACTGGCTCACAAATTGTGATAAGGTTTTATGGTCACGCATCTACTATTGACACAGGCTTATGCCTTCAAAATGCTTGGCTTTCCGGGAGGACACGCGAGGTCCGGAGAGACTGTTAAGAAAACTTTAAGGTCACACAAACAAACAGTTCAACACCTAGGAATCATGGCCACGATGGGTTGCAAAGTGTTTCTTGAGGTGGTGGGAGGGAAAAGAGAGTTACGAAATCTTAGCTCTCATTTAGAATTTTTTCCCAGCCCTTCTAGTTGTGAAGTTAGCTAGATCATAAACAGCTGCAATAGTCAGGTATATGGACCAGGCAGCATATTGCGCCAACTTGCAAGAAGCAAAACCGATCATAGGATGTATAATCTGAGTAGTGTTTTAAATAAATATGCTTGATTGCTTTCCAATATAGTCCAAAAGGAACAATCCTTTGGTTAGTTTTTGGCACCGATATGCACCCACAGGAATAAAGGTGGGTGGTTTTAGGGAGTCATGGATGTGAAGATACATAACTCAATAGTTAACTGAAAGAATCATTAAAAAGATAGGAGCTCCTTCTCTCTGGGGCCAAGTACATTGTCTCCTCTGCTATTTTCATCTACTGATAGTGTAGGGAGATCAAATCAAACCAGAATCTCTTCTATTGTATGGCAGAGCACATGTGTATTGGTCAGCTGTACAGCATCACAGACTGCACGTGTCACAGTGAGCGGGTGTCAGTGGTAACAGCTGTGTTCTTGACAGAACAAGTGATGCTCAGCAGGCATGACAGGCTGTTTAGAGACTGGGGGGGGGGAGGAGGGGGGTTAAGTGGGAAAATGAAACAGGGCTGATGTTATAGTGAGCCCAGTACATTCCTCACTAAACCAGGCATGACAAATACTGTGACCAAAATCTCAAATAGGATAGTAACAGCAGAGCTGAAGAGGTCATCAACTCTTCTGGTGATCGAGAATAACCTGTGCGTGGACAGACACCTAATCTGAACAGCCAAGAACTTTATCAAATGCACTGACCTTGTTTTCCAGTCTTCCTCTGACTTGGACCGGTTTTTGCGGACAGCCCTTTGTTTCTCTTCTAGTCTTTTTTTCTCTTCACTAGCTATATCTGAAAAGGAACAGAAGTTGGAAAAAAAATAAAATCTTAGTTTCCTGATCACTTTTATTGAAGCCCCTGTTATACTGAAGACTCAACTTGTTTCCAACACTAATTTTGCCAGATCATGCCAGTTTTAAAAGCCTCCTTTAAAGAGCAGACCCAGCAAAGCAGAGAGGCAAGATTATGAGAAGTATTTCTGTTTTAGAAGTAAGGCCAACTAGAGGACAAGCTCTACCAGTCAGATTGATTAATCAAAGACAGCTCTCGGTGTACACCCAAACTGTGTACAGTCGATTGAGCCAGGACCTAAGGAACCTGAGAATTTGTTGCAGTTCTAGAGAAGAGGGGCTTTAAGATTCCCTTCAGAAGAGAAAATGGTTACGTTACTGGACTGGATTAAGACCTGGATTCAATCCCCACCTGTGCCACAAGTTTGTGTGACCTCTGTCAAGTTGCTTCATATTTGGGCTTCAACTCCCCATGACAGAGAATCTTCAAATGATCAGAGTTTAAAATTGTTACCAAAGTGATTCTCCTGATTTACAGCCTCTCTAATTTCTCCAGCTCCACTGGCTTATCGCAGCACTCAGCGTGTGGCAGTATGACTGCTGGGCAGAAACAGATATACCACCACTACACAGCTTGCAGATATTGATAGATCACTGAATGATCTGTAAATTAAGAATGTAATACTAAATACTTTGGGTAAATAAGGATGCAACACAGTATGAGTCACTTCCAGTAGTCACAGAATAATCCAATTTACAGGGAAAGGTAGAGACTGATCAGATTGGTCAAAGGAAGCAACTTGTCTACAGTGTATTTTAAAAAACCTCAAAAGATCTCATTACCGATCTTTGAGAACTCCTCAGTACCACAACATCATAATGCCCAGCTACTCTTCAATCCATTGATCTCAAAGTGCTTAAAGCAGGTGAAAAGGTGTTATCCCCATTTTATAGGTGCACAGATAGAGCCACAGAGGTGAAGTAACTTTCCCATGGTCACCCTCCAGGCCAGTGACACAGCTGGGAATATAACCCAAATCTTTAGTCCCTGAGTTCCATCCTCCAGGCCACGCTACTTTCATACAAACAAGTGTTACAAATCAGAGCATCGAGCACCAAACCCACTATACAAACATCAGTAAACACTGCACTGACACCATGGCGATAGGCATCTTAGACACTTCTAGATTAAGAGAGACATGCAATTTGTACTAGTTAATCAGACTTTTAGAGGAATTGCTTATTTCTTCCTAATGAAGTCTATTTTTTTCCTCACCCTTTTGCTGTGAATAATTTTGAAGTGAGCATGCACTTTTTTTGGGGGGGGCGGGGGGGGACGGGGGGGGACGGACTTAACTAGAGTAGTTTCAATCACATTACTGAAATTGGTATTTTGGATTGGTTGATGTAATGAAAGAATATTTGTGAGTGGAATAATGAAAGACTCTGTACAGCGGCAAGTTCTAATCATGGCAAACTTCACAACTTTGCTATTGCCCTTCATAAAAGGTCCAATTAAAAAGCTTGACAAGGCAGCACTCTGTGCCTTCTATCTGGCCTCAGTCTCTTCGCTCTAATTTAACAATAAAAAAAAATTAATGCTTATAATGGAGGTATGGGTAACATGCCTGGCATAAAGCTTATACATTTAAACATTTTCACACCCCTATAAGGATATATTTCAAAGGTATGTTCCACCGCCACCAAAAAAAAGAAAAGCTTATCTGTAAAGATGGCTTGTTATTGCTTAAGGTAGTATCTGTAACCTTTCAATTGGAGTTCCCATGAGTCTTTCAACTTTGACAAGTTATTTTGTATTTTTATTTTTAAAAGTTACCTATTTCACCATTTTCCATCGCTCTTATATCTGGTCGCAACCGGCAGTCAGTTTTAGGAACAACACTCTCCATTTCTTTATCCAATTCATTCAAAGCCATAGCAAAGCTAGTGAAATTGTACATCTGAAAGAGAAACAAAAATTAATGGATCGCTTTATGAAAGTTTTGGCTGCTAAGAGTCTTCACATATAAAAAGAGCTTTTCAAAAATCGAAAGAGCACTGATATGTAGTAACATATAATCGTAGCAACTTTCTAATCGCTGAACTATTATATAGTAGCAATGTTAAGATGCTAGCAAGGTGGAAGTGTGCCAGGTATACGTGGGTGAACCTTTATGCTCATGTCTAATTAGAATGAGATCTGACTAGCCAAATAGGTCGTTTCTCCCTCCCTCTCTTTGTCCTTATTCACCCTCCAGGGGCTTTCCTTACTGCCTCAACTAAAGCAACCTACCCTTCTCTCTATATGCACCTACATGACCACCCTTTTGCTGCTTCCAGATCTCTCTAGCCACACATCTACTCATCTGTGCTGCTCAGCTGTCTATCCAGCTCAGTAGATCTTCATACACCCACTCATGTTATGTAGCCTTCCTCTGACTTATAGGTTCTTGTACTCCATGGTTTGTCTTACATAGCTTTTGCAGACTCTGCTCCTCTATGGACACCTCTGATGAGATGTCTCATGCACTGGCTGTCCTGCACTTAACCCCCCTCCCAAATGGATGGCAGTACTTAAGTGGCAACAGAGTGGGATAGTGAATTCTCCAGGCCACCATTAAGTAGAGCAATTGCCTAATTCATCGTAATCAGTGATTCTGTAGAGAAGTTAAGCTAAGCTAGAAAGAAGCCATGCGTGCACGCTGGTCAGTCCATCTACAATATGAGGCCTACATATTCAGTTCCACATTACATAGCTCATTACAGTTTGTGTTGGGGAAGTTCAAGATCATTGCAGCAAAAATTGATTTTACTGTAAAAAAGTTATTTTACCCACTGCATCATGAGCAAGGGAAGTCAGTGATTAAGATGTTCACTGTACATTTTACAGTTTAACAACAAATTGTCAAAGCACCAAACATTTAACCAGAGCCCTGGCTAACCTGTACTGAATTTGGAGGTCTTGGAGCTATCCTCCAGAGTAAAATACTTCCAGGAATAACATGCACACTTTCAGAATCTGGCAAAGGCATCTCATCTGGTTCTTCAGAATTGCCCACCTATAAGAAGCACAAATACAAGAAAATTTATCTGAGTCACAGGCTGTTTGTGTTTAAGGTTATTTAAACAAACCATAGAACAGTCCTACACAGAAGCTACAGTGAAATGGGACGAAGACATGAACCCATAAAAATGCATGAAATATACCATCACAGAACACACATTCACTGCCCCAGTACTTATTTTGCCCCCTGGGCTTAAGTAATGATTTTAACACCCACTGGTTTTTCTAGATGCATGTCAAGATTAGAAGAGCCATCAACTCCTCAGAGAAATTAAAAACAAAAGCCATTCTATTTAGATAGTTCTGCCAATAGTTTTTTTACATTTATTTATTCATTCAGCGTGAAGCTACTGAGAAATAGGTGCTTTCAAATCCAATTTTGAAGTTACTATTTGTTTCTCACCACCATAGAGAACACCAATGTTAGGGGTTCCCCCTCCCCATTAAAACCAAAATTGATTTATATTTTAATTTATGCTGAAAGTGCAGACCAGCTTTTCTTTTTTCTCCTACATTAAGGAAACGCATCCTATAGTCTGTGCATGTGTAACTGCTGCATTATTGATGTTCAGCAAGTGGGGTCTTAGGTTCCATTGACATTATGATGTCAACAGTGAAAACAAGAAACATATTAAACAAATGCTCTTCTGAAAAGAGGCTACCCAATCTAGAAGGCTGATTGTGAACAGTCAAGGTTGATGCACACTGGCTAGGATGACAGTGCTGTACCATGGTTAATACCTTTCTGGAAATACTGCTTAAGTTTCCATCCAAACTAGCTAGAGTAGTAGAGGATAATGGTAGGGCAGACTGTTCTCCAATTGGTTAAAAGGTGCTTTGGTCCAGCAGCATAGACAGAACTGAAACACATATTAACCAATGTCCTTGAATTATGCTATAAACCTGAAGTCCCAAGTGGTTGGCATGGTTTGGTAACAGCTCAGCCACAACAGGGCAAACAGCTTGGTCAGTCTCTATACTGTTAGACTAAACCGTAACTTGTTATGCTGCGGTACTGGATGACAATTTTTGTCCCAGCGTATTAGTTTACAGGTTAGTTCTAGATACAATTTGATTCTATCCCAGCATGGGAAAAGCTTTAGAGATCTTTGGAGATTGTTTAGTAGAAATCCAAGCAGACAGATGAGCACAATGAACACAGTTTCCAGTTATGCATAAGCACAGTCTAAGCCCTCTTGTGAATGAACTTGGTTTATGATAGTTAGGCCAGGCAATGTGGACAAGGCCAATTGCTGTATCTGCATTTCAGCACACAGAGAAACTTAGGCTAGAGTATGATTTTGAACCCTTCTGACATGACTTGGGCCCATTCACGCTACCAAGACAAACTATTAGAACTTGGTTTAGTAATGAGATTATTTTGGACTGGTGCTTTCAATATTTAAGATGGCTGCAAAGTAGCCCAGAATATCATGCATAGAAGATTTAATCCCTTGGCTGCTATCAATCTGCCAGTGCAGCTCTCACTTGGATATTCCTAAACTGTGCTAGCACACTGATTTCCAAAGAGTTGTTAGTATCCCATACAGAACAGAATGACAAAGAAATTGAGGTAAAATGCTACCAGATCAAAAGAAAGAAGCCCCGCATCAATAACAAACTAATCCATAAACAAAGCACCAGATCTTTTATAAATTATACTGTTCCACGGAAGCTTGCACATAGTTGGTTGTGTGTTTCAGATTGTGTTTCAATATGTACATAAACATCACTGAAGTTACAATGAAGAGTGACTACAAACTAGAAGCACATTTTAGCCGTTCTCAGCAGTTCCCTGGACATCACCTCAATTGATGCATAGCACTGAATAACACACTGTTTTTCAACCAGAAGTACGCATACCCCTGGGGGTATGGAGAAGTCTTTCTGGGGGTACTCAACTCATCTAGATCAGTGTTTCTCAACCTGGGGATTGAGAGAGAGGTTTAGGGGGGTTGCCCAGAGCCCCATGCCACAGGGGGCCCCGCAAAGCTAAATTACATGCTACAGCCCTAGGTGGCAGGGCTTGCGTTTCAGCCACACCACTCAGGGCTCCGGCTTCAGACAAGGCTCACAAGTGAAAAACAGGCTCAAGTATCAAACTGAAATGTAAGTACAGTATTTATACTCCAATCAATTTATTTTATAATTATATGGTAAAAATGAGAAAGTCAGCAATTTGTCTGTAATAGTGTGCTATGACACTTTTGTATTTTTATGTTTGATTTTGTAAGCAAATAGTTTTTAAGTGAGGTGAAACTCTGGGTACATAAGACAAATCAGACTCCTGAAAGGGGTACAGTAGTCTGGAAAGGTTGAAAACCACTGAAATAACATAGCCGTCACTACTCTGTATATTAATGACATCATCTTTCCAGATTGTTAAATACCACTCTAGCTTCACTCTGTGTAGGATTCTAGGACCCCTAAATTCAGTAGTGTCCAGACTTCACCTATCTTATCTGAGGACTGCACCCAGCATGCGCAAGAAATCTGACTGCAACTGCCCTCATCTTTAATGCAGAGGTGCAGTCTGCAGCATGGAATGCTCTCACTTGATCAGAGAAATCTCTTGAGTTTCCGGGGTCACAGCTGGTCACCCTGGTTTAATGGTGTTACAGCCTTAATATAATGAAGGAGCAGTATTCGTTTCATTCAATCTGTCTGTGTGTTAATAGGATATCCATCTCTGCATATACAGAGACAGGTCTAATATCTCAACATCTTTTTGATGAAAAAGATCGCAAGTTTTTCCACAAAAAGATTTTATCCCTATACAATCAAAGTGTTTATGGGAAGGTCCAGGATAATCTGCCGATGAGACATTGGCCCCCAGCAGCACATCCAAGTAGGTCCCCTAAAGAAAAGGAAAGTGAACCTACCTGATGGTAGTACTAAGAGCAGAAGTAGCAGGAAGCCATGAGATTCTGGAAACACTGGCTAGGTGAGGCTTCCCATAGGCTATATATTTTCATGGTACTGAAGCAAATCACTTGAGCATGAAGTAGTGAGGCACATCTTAGTGTAACCCTTACATCACTTGGAAGCTCAGGGTGTGCTTAAAGCAACATCAATTCCTTGAAGCACTGACACTGCGTCATCACCACTAGAAGGTGAAAAGTGGGCTGCAGTGGAGTTTTTGAAACTAAGAGGAACTGAAATCCTTTGTGGGCCTTAAGAACCAAGGGGCTAGATCCACGGTCAGACCTAGGCATTGCAACACCTACCTTTTAGGCACCTTGCCATTTGGAGGAACCCTCAGCCAGGCACCCAGGCTCTCTATGCAATGCCTGGGGAGAATGAGATGCCTAAGCATGGGATTCACAGAAATCAGCAAACTGCCTAAGCTAGCTAGTAAGAAATGCTGAGGAAAGGGGAGGGGGCTAAACTGAAAGGTAGCCAGACACCCAACTTTTGGCCCAAGGGAGGCACCTATCTCTAGTTAGGATTCACAGCCATCGTAGAAATGTAGGCCTGGAAGGGATCTTGAGAAGCCTTCAAGTCCAGCTCCCTGCCCAGAGGCAGGACCAAGTAAACCTAGACCATCCCTGACAGGTGTTTGTCCAGCCTGTTCCTAAAAACCTCCAGTGATGGGAGGTTCCACAACCTCCCTTCGTAACCTATTCCAGAGTTTAACTACCCTTAGTGTTAGAAAGTTTTTCCTAATATCTAACCTAAATTTCCCTTGCTGCAGATTAAGCCCATTACTTCTTGCCCCATCATCTTCAGCGGAGATGGAGAGAAAAAAAAGAAAAAGAAAAAAAAAAAAATCGACCATCATCCTCTTTATAACAGCCCTTAACGTATCTGAAGACTTATCCCCCCCCCCATCTTTTCTTAAGACTGAATATGCCCCCCCCCCTTTTTTAGGGTGATAGGTCAGGTTTTCTGAGCCTTTTAACATTTTTATTGCTTTCCTTTAGATGCTCTTCAATTTGTCCACATTCCTGAAGTCTAGTGCCCAGAACTGGACACAGCACTCCAGCTGAGGCCTCATCAGTGCCGAGTAGAGCGGGAGAGTTACCGCCCATATCTTGCATAAAACACTTCTGTTAATACACCCTAGAATTATATTAGCCTTTTTTGCAACTGCATGACATTGGTGACTCATTCAATTTGTGATCCACTACCGCCCACCAATCTTTTTCAGCAATACTACCATCTAGCCAGTTATTCCCTGTTTTGTATTTGTGCATTTGAGTTTTCCTTCCTAAATGAAGTACTTTGCACTTGTCTTATTGAATTTCATCTTGTTGGTCTCAGACCAGTTCTCCAGTTTGTCAAGGTTATTTTGAATTTTAATCCTGTCCTCCAATGTGTTAGCAAACCATCCCAGCTTGGCTTCATCTGCAAGTTTTATAAGCACACTCTCCATTCCATTATCCAAGTCATTAATGAATATATTGACTAGTACCAAGCCCACTCCTGGAGTTAGGAGCCTAAGCAAGGTTAGTCCTCTTGCAAAAAACCAGCAGAGACCCCCCACTCCATTTTAGCTAGTAGCCCAATGGTTAGGGAACTCACTTGGGATGTGGGAGACCTGTTTTCAAATCTCTGCTTTCCCTGATTTGGGGAAGGACTGCAACCCAGATCTCCTTTCTTTCAGGTGTGCGCCCTATATGGTCACTCTCTCTGGCCTAACAAATATTCAATTTATAGAAAATAGAACAGCTTCAACAGGAGAGACAGAATCCCACATCAGAATATCCCATAAACTGGTGATTTAGGCACTCACTTGGTGTGTGAAAGACTATAACTATTGAATATAACAAGGTTCACCATGAATCTGCTCATTCCTGACTATCTTTTGTGTGGTTTAGGAGTGCCCCGAGCATGCCTACTGGATTGGGCCCTGCAGGCGAGATAATGGGGGAAAGCCCAGTTTGACAACCCTGCCAGGTCTTAGACATAAGACAGGGCACTGAACTGCTTGGCAGCATCAGGACTTAGTTGACTTTGTGAATGCCACTGGCAGAAACAGGTGTCTAGGGGACTCTATTAGTGGAAACTTCAGCACCTAGGGAATGTAGGCACCTACAGAGTTAGGCAGCAACTGGGAAGGGGGGGGGGAGGGGAGTTCTCAGTGGCACCTTCCAGGCTGCTGTTTGTGCATGTTTTTTTTTTTAATTTAAATAAAAAGAAAGAACGTGCTTCTCTCAGAATCCTGACAGCTCTAAAACACTGTCCGAAAAAACATGGTTTCACTAGATTCTTTGTTTAGTTTCATTTGCCAATTTTCAAAGCAGTTCTAGTTATAATTAACATTCTTCAGCAGATTTTGCATTTTAAGTTATTATGCCAACTCCCAAGATCAGACAAACTGGACACCTGATCTGGATGTCAAAGAGTCTCTTCCAGTCAGAGAAGTGGAGTGAAAGAGACACTCAAAAGTTAGCTATAGAGAACGGAATAAAATTCCGAGTAGCAGATTCAGTGAAATGGTGTATAAAATCCTCTTAAGAATTAAATGGTGAAAAGGCAAAGTAGGCAAGTATATTTTACTAACTAAAAGCCCATGAGAAGCCAAAAGTAACCTGAAGCTTGAGCTTTGTACACAAAAGTATTTCATTCAGAGTAATCTTCCGTATTGCAAGGGAAAACCAACAAGTAGATGGATGATAACAAGTGTGCAGGGTATATTTTTCTTTTCTCCTCCTCCTCCCAAAGGCTCAGAGAGAGGGTGGTAATCCCCCGAGCTTTAGAGCTCTCCTGTACAGCAATAATGTAAATCTACACAGGCATACTTGCCTTTAGAAAGGTTAGAATCTAACAGGGCAAAGGAGTAAAGCAAGCATGGTGATCTTCAGTGGCATGGAGAGGTTCTCAGATTTTTAGTAAAAGTGTTCTCTAGTCATTTAAGATGAATGATGGCAAGTATGTATAATTACTATAAGAACCTTCACTGTCATTGATTTAAAAGAGCGGTTTTCTATTGAAAGAATTGTTAAGGAGTAACAATGGCTTACAGAAACGCGAAGAGTAAGATTTCCTGTGACAGTGCAGACTGTAAAAATCCTTGCAAAACCTTCAGAATATGACATTCCTCCAAGTTATGAAATCCTTCTAAACAGACCCTTATCTATCCTGCTTACAGGCCTGGAAAGCATCAGGTTGGAGTTTCCATACTAGATCAGACCCCTGGTCCCTCTAGTCCACTATCCCACCTGGTGACTCCGGAGGAGGGTGAAAGAACCCGATAGTAGGCAGATGTGGGGAAATCTGCTCTCCCTAAAGTTTCATGCTAATCCTTAATAATTAGATATTGCTTAAACCCTGAAGCACAAGGATTTTAACCCTTCCAAAACTGTTTGGATAATAGCCAGAATTATTATAATTAATCCATATAATACATGTCCAAACCCTTTTTGAATCTTACTAAGTTCCTACTAAGAAAAAGTCTAAGGAAAAAGTATAACAGTAACAAGCCTAAAGGCACTTTAGACTGCTAAGTGTTCTATTGTGCCTTTGACACACCACCTCTTTACATGTCTAGTACCTGTTTACTGTTTTTCTTCTCTTCTGTATTTTTCTTGTCATTTTTTTTGTAAGCTTCAAATGTAGCTGGGTCAACACTGTACAAGCACTCAGTCCATTTCCCATAGAGTGCACAAACTTTCTTTTTGCTGTCAGAAAAAGGACTAATTTTAGGAAGAGCGTAAACAAGTTATGAAGTTAGTTTTAGTGTTTTCAGATTTTAATATTATGAAAAGGATTCTAAGAACAGATTTAAGACCGAATCCCCATCTTACTATACATTACAATTACTAACAAGTTACCCTCATACATACATAAAGGTCCTTGGCAAAGTATATTATAACAGTATTTAAATTCCAACAGTTCCCACATATATCTGTATTAGATATTTAAGTAGCATTTTATTGAACAGTAGATCTAACTAAGACAGGATTTTTACCTTTTGTCTTGAATGTAGCCTTCAACTTTGTGTAACTCCTTTCCAAAAAGCCCACATGGTTTGAAGTTTAATACACACTTCTCACCAGTTCTAAGGAAGAAACATTTAGCTCAAATTACTTTGCAATAATTTGTTTTAAAACGTAGTAAATTAACAAGTCATATTCCAGCTTACTTGTGATTAGTTATTTCTACATTTCCATATTGCTCAATCCAAAGTTTACCCACAATAATATTATGCACACAGCAAGTAGGATTTGTCCATGTGTAGGCTTCATCGTGTCTGAAAAAAAGAGGGACAACAACTGCTGGCATAATCACACCTTTCAACAATATACTTGAATGACTCTACAGTAAGTATCTTGCTCTGGAACTTTATTTGTTACTGGCAGCAAATCAAGGAAACGAGATGCACCAGCCATGCATAATGTGGCAAAAATAGAAGACTGCCTGATTTTGTTAACTGCTTGGCATGGCAGCTTCAGTGCATCTACTACTGGCAAATCAATGGGACTACTTACAGTAGTCAAGTTAAGCACACGTAAGTATTTGCATGATTAAAGCCTTAATTATCTGAAGCCTATACAACTCAGGGGTGCCAGTGAACTGTACAATTCTGTTTGCAGTGGTGTTCAAGCCATTTTGGTCCCAGGATGAGAGAGACAAGATAAGTGAGGTAATATCTTATTGGACCAATTTCCAATGGAAGGGACAAACTTTTCAGCTTCACAGAGCATTTCCTCAGGTCTGGAGAAGGCAACTGGAGTGTCCAAGGTAAATATAAGGCAGGACACATTGTTAAGCATAAGTGGTCACACATACTGTATGAGACCACTAAAAATGAAGTGGGCAATAAGGATTAACAGGCAGTAGGGTGTGTTATAAATTATTGTAAGGAGCCATAAAAGCAGGAAATATGCAAACTGCATAAAAAAAGACTGTCTGCTTCATCTATATGAAATAGTGGCTATATTAAAAGTCATCTTGCAGCACTAGAGACCATTATATAAGCCTTTATTCTGCACAGCCTCAAAACGAAAGTCTAATACAGCAATCTGACCAACTTACTCAAGGAGTTCCAGAGTTATAGTCCCTTTAGGTTCTGCTTCCACACTCTTGCCCCAGAACTTGAGTTTAGGATAGATTGAGCCATGAAACACAAAATCGTTATTCAAGCCTTCAGCATAGAAACCACTGATTGGTGGGTGATGACTAACTTGTTCTGAAAGGAGTCTAAACCCAAGATCATCTCTAAAAATAAAATAAAAATAAAGTTTTCAGGATCACTGTTCTCCGCAGTTCTCTGAAATGCAAATTTTGTGAGTTTCACTGATACAACTGGTACTGTAGTGAAAATTTCCTTTAATTTTATGTTTCAGAATGCATAAAGTTATAGCAATTATGTATGGATCTAGCTATTTAAGCCACCAATTAGTTTAAAAACACTCACTGCAATACAGATCTCTCTCTGTGATGCTGCAAGACTCCAGAGGGCCCTGGTGCAAGAATAAGTTAGGGGGTCTGTTCCTGATTCTGAAATCCACCACGTCCTGCTCTCACACAGCCCCAATTCAGCTCTCCAACTCCTTTCTAACTCTCTCATAGCTCCAATCCTGCTCTCCCATCCCACAGCTTCTGCTTAGTTTTAAATTAAATTTCAGGAAGAGAGGGAGAAAGGAACTTCAAATTGAATTCCTAAACTAGTTATGCAAACAAGATAAAGTTACAGGAATAAGAGAGATGTTTCTACTATGACCCCTAATCCCAAAAAGTCCAAAAGTCAAGGAAGAATGTTGGCAATGGGGAATGTTTGTTCCCACCCCGAATACATGGTCTGGAAATTTTAAGGATCTGAATTAGAGGGAGAACGCTTCTGAAGAATCAAGAGAGGTGGTTTTAAATGGAAAAATATATTAGCATCTCCAGCATATTATCCTCCCACGACCATTAGAGCAGCAGGTCAAGGAGCCTTTAGACCAGGGGTTGGCAACATTTCAGAAGTGGTGTGCCGAGTCTTCATTTATTCACTCTAATTTAAGGTTTCGTGTGCCAGTAATACATTTGAACGTTTTTAGAAGGTCTCTTTCTATAAATCTATAATATATAACTAAACTATTGTTGTATGTAAAGTAAATAAGGTTTTTAAAATGTTTAAGAAGCTTCATTTAAAATTAAATTAAAATGCAGAGCCCCCCGGACCGGTGGCCAGGACCCGGGCAGTGTGAGTGCCACTGAAAATCAGCTTGCGTGCCGTGTTTGGCACACGTGCCATAGGTTGCCTACCCCTGCTTTAGACACACACTGTTCCTTGCACTGTACTAGGTGCTGGTACCTGGTGCTTCCCCAGGGGGCAGGGATTCAATACACACAAGGAGGGTTCTGCTGGGATGCAAGTCACAGGAAAAGGGCTCCCGCACCTCTAACACTGCAGCTCAGACCCCCACCCCCAATTCTTCCTGTGCTGGCAGCTGTGTCTCCACTGCCCCCCACAGCCATAGCCCCCACTTTGTGCTGCATTGCCTAGGTTCACCCCACCACATCCCTGTGCCCTGCTGCTGCCTGTTTCCTCTTCCCTACCACTGGGTGTTCTGCTCCCACACCCCTGCCAGTCCCTACTGCCACTCTGACAGCTCCCTCACCTTCAACCCTGAACCGAACCCCACCCCACTCCTCCTGGCTTCCTGTTCCCGTCACCAGCCTCTCCCTCACCCATTCCCTTGGGCTCCTCCTCACCTGCACCCTGCACTCTATGTCCTGGCCGTGCATTAGTGCCTGCAGGGGCAGCTCAGTGCCTGAGTGCGGGTAGCTGTGCACCCTTGCAGCGCAGTGCATACACCCCACATGACAGCCTCCAGGCAAGTGCAATCAGGCTCCTGAACAAGCTTGGGACAGGGGTATCAGCAGCCAGGCACTCCGCAGTGCGGGGGGGGGGGGGGGGGGGGCGGGGGCAGCAGAACAGCACCTTGGGCAGTGCCACCTGCCTCAGTACTGCCACCAGCAGCATCTGATAGTGGTTGGGCCCCCATAACTTCCAGGGCTCTGGTGTGACTGCACCACTTGCACCATTGTAGCTATGCCATGGTCTCTCTCACCAGACAAGTTCAACAGAAATACCAACAGGCTTAACTATTTTAAAATGACAAATTTTTGACTACACATTACAGCATCCACATATGTGTATCTGACTGATGAGACCCCGACGTAACAAGTAGGCAAGAGTGGCCCAAAACAGAAGGGGCTTAGTTTATTTTTTAGTTCTTAATGAAAAAGATCTGTTTGTACATATTATCTAAGTTTGTGTAATAGTTTAAAGGACATTTGCACAACAGTAATTGCTTTTCAGGCAGTGTGTGTTTACATGGTAAGTCTTTGTTTAGTATAGATCTGAAACCTAGGTTTATACACTAAAAAAATATTTTTCTGATCACTTAGATTATATTAAGGCTGCTTTCAAGTAAAAGACACATTCACAACTTTTCAACCCAGAGCAATTTTTACAGGTAAGTTAGACTCCCATAAAGGGGAAGTAACAACAGAAATGCTAACAACCTGCAGTGTGATCACTTGTAACAGTTGCTCCTAAAATGCAGCCAATTTTCAAACACACAAAGCAATTCACAAGCCATACAATGTGTTTACATAAACCCGCAAATTCAATAAAATACACTCCGGTCTTAAATGCAGTTTCTATTTGTTACCTGACTAATTCGTACGTCTCTCCAAGAAGTGGGTTGAATGGTTTTCCTGTACGTTCCCACTGTGAGGCAACAGCAGACACAGCAAATGCAGCTACACGCTGTTCAACAGAATATTAACATATCATTCACCTTGTTGGATTTCCCTTTGATACTTCTACTTTAAATATAAAATTATTCTATTGCACTTCATCTTTCTCTGTTAAATTAGTTCTGTCTTTGGCATAAAAATTGCCTCCCGGGTGGGCCTGGCAAGTTTTGGAAAGAGTGCAACAGACCTTAATAGTTTTGCAAAAAGCTAAGAAATATTAAAGCCTTTAAAAATTGAATACACATTGAGTTAACTGAACAGCACTAGCTAACAGAACTAGTAAAGCAGTTCCATGTGCAGCAGATTACAGCATCTCTCCTCTCCAACAGAATGTTTAACAGGCAGCAGATTTATCACAAATTTAAGTAACTTCTTCACGCAATGCATAGTCAGCCTTTGGAACTCATTGCCGGTGGATGTTGTGAAGGCAAAAAGTACAACAGGGTTAAAAAGAGAAATTGCCAAGATGGTCAGGGATGAAACCCCATGCTCTGGGCGTCCTTAAACCTCTAACTGCAGAAGCTGGGACTCAATGACAGGGGATGGATCACTCAGAATTGCCATTCTGTTCATTCCTTCTGAAGCATGCGGCACTGGCCACTGTTAGAGACAGGATATGGGCTAGATACATCATTAATCTGACCCAATATGGCCATTCTTATGTTCTTAGCTGAAAGAAAGTTGTACCACAGTCCAACCTGTTCAAACAGACTACCACAAGCATTTTAAGACACTACTACAGAGTAATGTACCTGCATCCTCTCAACTGTGCCAGAAAGTGAACTGGCCTGGTGGATGAGGTATGTATGTTCCATATATTCTGTAAGTCGCTGTAGGAAGCTCAGTGGCTCGTTGAAAATAACTGGCATAGTGATCTTGGACAGCTCCTGACACAGGATAGAAAGTTGTATTAAAACTGAAGAGATTAAACACAATGAACTAAGTAACAAGAATTTAATTGGCTTATTAGAGAGAAGTCAGGTTAGCCTAGTGGCAGTGCAACATCCCTTGACCTGGTCAGCAAATTTGGAAAGAAAGAGACCCACATCTCTCAAGCTAAGGCTCTCCCTTGCATTGGGGAAAAGATGGCTAAAAAGAGAAGTGTATCTAAATCCCTAATGGGGAGAAGGACTAGAAAGATGGTGGGCATAGAAGAGAGGAGATTCTTAGGACTTCTCTTTTGAAAGGCTTTGTACACCAAGATTCAGAAACACTATTTTTAGAACAGGTACTGGCCATCTGATTAGTCAAACAGGCAACCTTGGGGGGAGAGGGAGGGCAGGTGGGCATGAGAAGCAATAGGAGTAAGCTTCTGAAATGAACCGTACTTGATCAAATATTGTCACAAGAATCCAGGTCAAAAAGGCTAATAACTTATTCATATTACACACCATACCTTATGTAAAGTCTTGAAAAATCTATACGTTCTTGCCTTAAAAACTGACCAACCTAATGAATCTGGAATATTTAATCTCCAGTTCAGACAATTTATTTTACATCATTCGTTACATCCGTTGGGCAGACTGGTACGATTAGATAAAACTCAACCATAGGGTTAAAAAATTAAGGGATTTATTTAACTTTGCTTTAATGCAATAGCACTGTAGAGCAATCTAAGACTCATTCTTAGTACAGTTCTGAGAGCATGCAGTCAAGCTTCAGCAAGAAGAAAGGTGTTTACTTTCACTAATGGATCAGTATAACGGTTGTGCTAGATAATCTTTATGTTAGCTGCCAACAGATTTTATATTAATTAACCTATGCAAATTAACATCTGAAGGTTTTTTGTTTGTAAATCGAGACAGTTCCAATAGCAACCTAAGGGTATGTTTTCACTAGCAATGTTAAAGCGCTCTGCGTAGTGGTGGCACCAACGCTGGAAGAGAGCTCTCCCAGCGCTGTAAAAAAACCCACCCCCACGAGGGGCGTAGCTACCAGTGCTGGGAGTGCAGCTCTCAGCGCTGGTGCACTGTCTACACTGCCACTTTACAGTGCTGAAATTTGCAGCGCTCAGGGGTGTGTTTTTTCACACCCCTGAGCGAGAAAGTTGCAGTGCTGTAAAGTGGCAGTGTAGACAAGGCCTAAGAAATGACTAACCTTCAACTCCCAAAGAGAGAGAGAGAAAAAAAAAAAAAACACGTTTTGAGGCAGCCAGCATGAAAATGAATAAAACCTAAAAATTTAGTTTAATTTTGGGCCCAAATGAATAAGGAGTATCTTCCAAGTTCTAAAGATTTATTTCTAAACTAGTCAAGCTTTTAAATTTTTTAAATTAAATCATTAATTTATAAACATACAATAAAATTTTGCTCAATTGCTACAATAGTAAACTTAACATCCAAGTTAAAACCCCTCTCTCTCAAACTTTGTTTACTACTAAGTCTTATCTAGAATACCATGTTTCACAAGAGTGGGCCCCATTAAGTATGGAGATAAGAAACTGGCAAAGAGTATTTAAGTCTAATAAAAATAGAAAGAAGAGAGTAAAAAAGTCAGACCTATAATTTGACAGATTTAAATATAAACCTTTAGTGTTGTAACATTTTAGTACATGGTCATTTATTCCCCAAATGCAGTTTTTCCTGCCCTTCAATTTCCTCTCAGCCTCATGCACCACTTGTGAAATTGCCCAACACTACACCTATTTCCAATATGGTGTTCCTACTCTTTGGGAAACACAGAATAGGGAGAAATCTGCCTGTCCATGACCAGAACAAACAGATATCTCAAGGATCTTTGTCAGCAATTTGACAGAGCAGAGCTCAAGCCTAAGAAAACACTGCCTTCATTTTAACTGGTTCCTTCTTCCAGATTACACTGAGGCCTTTTCAGGTGTCTTTCTGTGCACAGCACAGAGAAGCTCCTTGCAGAGCAAGCTAGACCTGCTGCCAACAGCCCTTTTTGTAGCTTTCAGGTTACACTCTTATCTGATAAGAATCATAATGCTTCCTAAGTTGAAAAGCTTCTGTGAAAGTCCATGTGCTCTGGAGTTCAAAACAACATTCCTGAGCAATCTTATCTCCTATATGGACTTTCAGTAGGTTTCTTGCATATTGTGTCTGTTTTCTGATTGCAGTGAGAGGGGAACAAGTTTTTGAAGTTAATGTAATACCGATACACAGGAAACTTACTCCCAGAAAGTGCTTTCACCTTGTGGCTATGCAGATTCTCTTAGTAAGGCAACAGTGTAACTTTCAGTTTGGCACACTGCACTTTAGAGAGTGAAACCTAATCATTGTGGCCAAGATGAACCTGCCTACGTGGTGGGGTTACATAATGGAAAGAAAAGCAGCCTTCCCAATTAACCATTAACTGGGAGCAGACTTAAGATTCATAGATAAGGCCAGAAGGGACCACTGTGATCATCTAGTCTGACTTCTTGTATAACAGAGGCCAAAGAACTTTTCTGAATGTATATTAAATATCTGTAAAAGCAGCAAAGAATCCTGTGGCACCTTATAGACTAACAGAGGTTTTGCAGCATGAGCTTTCGTGGGTGAATACCCACTTCTTCGGATGCAAGTCATCCGAAGAAGTGGGTATTCACCCACGAAATGCATCCGAAGAAGTGGGTATTCTTGCATCCGAAGAAGTGGGTATTCACCCACGAAAGCTCATGCTGCAAAACCTCTGTTAGTCTATAAGGTGCCACAGGATTCTTTGCTGCTTTTACAGATCCAGACTAACACGGCTACCCCTCTGATACTATTAAATATCTGTGACTTGCGGCTTGTCTTCACTTTGGGGGTAAGTCGACCTCAGTTACGCTATTCCAGGTAAGTGAATAACATAGCTGGAGTCGATGTAGCTTAGGTTGACTTACCCCGGTGTCTTCACTGTGCTGCGTTAATGGGAGACACTCTCCCGTCGACTTACCTTACTCTTCTCTGGGAGCTGGAATCGACCGGAGAGCACTCTGCCGTCGATTTAGTGGGTCTTCATTAGACCCGCTAAATTGACACCCAGTGCATTGATTGCAGCAGTGTCGATCTCCCCGGTAGTGAAGACAAGCCCTTAGTTCTAGTCTAAATTTATCAAACTTCAATTTCCAACCACTGGATTGTGTTATACCTTGATCTACTGGAATGATCATGGCTGACCTGTCTCTGAGCTTCCCAGATTTGATTAAACAGACCTAGTCACTAACCCATCTGAAGTACTGTGGTGAATCTGGAAAGTTTTCTACTACAAGTATAAAATGAGACTGGGGAGAGCTCTGGATGCTACAGGATCCTCGGAGGACTAATAAGAGAAAATGCCTTTGCTCTATTGAATAAATTGTCTCTTGGAGTCACCCTTGGTCTTTTTGGTTGTGAGCACAGTATAACCAACAAGTGAAAAAAGCAACAACAACAAAATCAGACTTCTCAGTTCACATTTTGGTCCTCTTTAGAGATAGCCACAACCATAAAACTTACCACAACCTATATATTTTACTTACCATTCCAATACATTTTCTTAAGATACTCCAAATACTGAAGTCATTCCTGGAAAACATTGGAGATGGCAAGCTTGTTCTAGGGGGAAAAAAAGCAAACCACATTTATTTTATTAATCTCTTATCAAAATAATCTCAGTTGTTAACAAGGCTGCAGAATGTATTAATACTGTTCTAGTTTTAAGGCGCTCAGAATTGACTTATTGATAAGACAGGCCTACACAAGTTAAGTGTTCTTTATGTTATGATAGGTAACTTTTGGGAGCTTTCATGAAAAAATTGTTAGGTGACTTTCAATTGGTCCCCCTAGAGCAGTGGTTCTCAAACTAGGGCCGCCGCTTGTTCAGAGAAAGCCCCTGGCGGGCCGAGCCGGTTTGTTTACCTGCCGTGTCCGCAGATTTGGACGATTGCGGCCCCCACTGGCCGCGGTTCGCTGCTCCAGGCCAATGGGGGCTGCAGGAAGGGCGGCCAGCACGTCCCTCGGCCCGCGCCGCTTCCTGCAGCCCCCATTGGCCTGGAGCGGCAGCCAGTGGGGGCCGCAATCGTCCAAACCTGCGGACACAGCAGGTAAACAAACTGGCTCGGCCCGCCAGGGGCTTTCCCTGAACAAGCGGCGGCCCTAGTTTGAGAACCACTGCCCTAGAGGACATATGCAACATGATGTAAATACCCCAAACCTTAGTTGTTTTAGTCAAAGAAAATTGTTTCTCTCTAAAGAAAGCAATAGTTCAAACAAATCTATCAAATGCTGGTGTTAAAGGAGTGGAAAGAATTTTGTACATCAGTTTCCAGAACAGTGCTTAAATATGGTGCTATCACCACACTGGTAAAATCTGCCTCTACTTTGAAAATGTATATTCATGAAAGAAGCTGAAGATAATCCAGTTACATGTGAACAGGTTTCAGTTTTGTAGTGTTATTAGCAAAAAGGCTAATTAAAAAGTTATATTTAGCCAATAAATGACATTTATTACCTGGACTGGAAAACAGTCACAGAAAGACAACAGAAAAGTAATGGAACAGATGATTGTACAACTTTCCTTAGATAGACAGGGCTAACATACATGCTTAAGCAAGGTTTATCCATAGTTTTAGACCAAATGGCTCTAGCATGGTTTGGTGCCTGGTGGGTCATGTGGCCTTAACCTAGATCTTCACAGGGGTGAAAGCTTAGTTCTTTAAGTTGCTAAGACCACATCCACAATGGTCAGCCAAACTACAACATGAACGTTAAGCATGGTTTTATATCCTATGTCCTGTGTAAAAGGGGCTTTATTCCAGATAATCCGAATCAGAAACCTGGTACCATGAAACAATTACCCATATCAGGAAGATAACAAATCAGAAATCTTATCCAAGGCACTCTCAAACCACATAGTGCTAACAACAACACAACATTTCACTCTACAGTCTCTCTTAAGTCTCAAATTTATGTTATTAACTTTGGCCAAATATTTAAGCAAGTGCCATGCTCCAGAACAAAAAGGTTCTCTCTTTCCCCCAAATTAAGGAATTAAGTGTTTTCAGAAATTTTTAGTGCAATTTTTTTGTTCTTTGGTAGAGGTTTAAGTGAATCATCTTCCTTTGCAATGGCAAAAGCATTAATTTCTATGAAACTTCATTTGTTGGGTCACTTACCTCTCTTTTGCATGCATCTTTCACTGGTACTTCCATAACAGAAAAGCCATACAAGGGCTGATACTTTAAATTTTCAAAATGTGAAATACTGTTCTCAAAACCAGTAGCTATACATGCATGAAAACATACTGAACGAAGTCTGGCTTAAAGCAAAGAAATGCCCAGTCTTCTACAAATATATTGCCTCCTACAGTATATAGCAGGTGTGACAGGTTGGATCACAGTAACCCACTTGGGAGCTGCCAGCTGATGTGCAATGGCTACCTCTGTTCCTGTTCTCCCTGCCAGCTACCGGTGGTTTCAGCACTCTGTCTTGCTGAAGCCAGACACACCCATCTGCTCCAGACACAGACCCAGGGTCTGAATAACCTGCCCCAAAGCTGCAGGTTTACCTGAGAACAGCT
Organism: Platysternon megacephalum; assembly: GCA_003942145.1. Classification (NCBI taxonomy): domain Eukaryota; kingdom Metazoa; phylum Chordata; order Testudines; family Platysternidae; genus Platysternon; species Platysternon megacephalum. The sequence goes on from QXTE01000024.1 coordinate 10,712,292, forward strand.
CACAGAAGTCTGCTTGCCCTTAGCACTCAGATGCCCAATTCCCAATGGGGTCTAAACCCAAATAAATCCGTTTTACCCTGTATAAGCCTTATACAGGGTAAACTCAAATTGTTCGCCCTCTATAACACTGATAGAGAGATATGCACAGCTGTTGCTCCCCCAGGTATTAATACATACTCTGAGTTAATTAATAAGTAGAAAGTGATTTTATTAAATACAGATAGTAGGATTTAAGTGATTCCAAGTAGTAACAGACAGAACAAAGTAAGTTACCAAGCAAAATAAAATAAAATGCGCAAATCTATGTCTAATCAAACTGAATACAGATAATCTCACCCTCAGAGATGCTTCAGTAAGTTTTTTCTCAGACTGGACACCTTCCAGGCCTGGGCACAATTCTTTCCCCTGGTACAGCTCTTGTTCCAGCTCAGGTGATAGCTAGGGGATTCTTCATGATGGCTCCTCTCCCTCTCTGTTCTCTTCCACCCCTTTATATATCTTTTGCATAAGGCGGGAATCCTTTGTCCCTCTGGGTTCCCCCACCCCTCACTGGAAAAGCACCAGGTTAAAGATGGATTCCAGTTCAGGTGACATGATCACATGTCACTGCAAGGCTGCATTACTCACTTGCCAGCACACACATATACAGGAAGACTCACAGGTAAATACAGCCATCTGCAGACAATGGCTCTGGTCAATGGAAGTCATCAAGATTCCAAACCACCATCAATGGCCCACACTTTGCATAATTACAATAGGCCCTCAGAGTTATATTTTATACTTCTAGTTTTAGATACAAGAGTGATACATTTATATAAATAGGATGATCACTCTCAGTAGATTATAAGCTTTGTGATAATACCTTTTGCATGAAGCATATTCCAGTTACATTATACTTAATTATCATGTTTTTATAAAACTATTACAATTACATTATATTCACTTATGTTTTTACAAAATCATATAGACTGCACAACGTCACAGCAGGGATCGGCAACCTTTCGCACACGCCCGCCAGGTTAAGCCCCCTGGCGGGCCGAGCCGGTTTGTTTACCTGCCGCGTCCGCAGGTTCGGCCGATCGTGGCTCCCACTGGCCGTGGTTTGCCGCTCCAGGCCAATGGGGGCTGCAGGAAGCCACAGCCAGCACCTCCCTTGGCCGCGCCGCTTCCCGCAGCCCCCATTGGCCTGGAGCGGCGAACCGTGGCCAGTGGGAGCCGCAATCGGCCAAACCTGCGGACACAACAGGTAAATAAACCAGCCCAGCCCACCAGGGGGCTTACCCTGGCGGGCCGCATGCCAAAGGCTGCCCATCTTTGGTATATAGGAATCTGTGGGAAACAAATTAAGTTTTGTACTAATTTGCTACAACTATCCAACAACATTTATTCACCTTTTGAAGTGTGGGAGTTCAGTGAAAGAGGAAATTGGTGTTAACGAATAGAAAGCTCCTTTTGGATCAAACATGAAACCAATCACATATCCTTATATTTTAATAGATCTGCTATTCTAAACTTCAGTAATCTGAGATGAAGTGAACTGGTCGTCCTGAAGACAACTAAGTGTAAACATTTCCTTTGTTGATGCTTTTATGTGTGTGTCCAGAAGAGGACAGTGTCCACCAAGTAATTAAATTTGATCTATTTGTAGTATTTAATTTAAGAATAGACTGGAACAGAGGCAATCTGAAGCATACGTAGTATTTAGCAATGAGCACTTCTGCATAGAAAGCTATGAATATATTTTTCTAGCTTGCCAATTTATATATGAAGGTGGGTTTAAGAGAGGAATATTTGGGTACTTTTATTGAAAAACAATCGCTGGCTGCTAGCAACGTGTAATCGGCAAGGGATTGTTTTTCAATAAAAGTACCCAAATATTCCTCTCTTAAACCCACCTTCATATATAAGTCACCAAGCCGGGGGGGGAGGGAGAAGAGGAGAGGGGAGGGAAATCATTCTTGTGTGTGAAAGTAATCTTTCATGGATTAAGCCCATTTCCTTCATTCCTTATAATTACATCAGCTAAATTTGAAAGTGATGTCTGCTCTTTTCTCCATAATGTGCTCACATTTATTTTGTTGCTTCAATACCAGTTTTGAATGGATCAAAATGTTCTTTCAGGGGGTAAAAATTACAGACCTAGAGATATGGAAAAATAAAGATAGTCAAATATTAGGCCTACCCATATTGACAGTGTCCCACTAAATACGAGAAGGGTTGTAAACTAGAAGATTACCTTCAGTATCTGTAAGCAGATTTCCTTTCAGAAGTCATTTATAGAAGGCAAACAGATCAAGAAAGTTTCAGAAAGTTAACTTTAGCTTTGCATAATGAAAATATTTGTTCTACTGTAAAGGATAAACTAGCAGCAATGAAAGTGGCATGATTTTAAAGGGTCACGCCTCAAAAAATCACTTCTGTCTGAAAAGCATTACTAGTAGGTAACAGAAGATTAATATTGTAGTTACAGTAAATTAACTTTTTCAGCTTGTTTACTTTATGCATTTGACACTGTTACACTGCCTCCCCATAGACAAACACTCTCTCTCTCGTGTGTGTGTGTGTGTGTGTGTGTGAGAAAGACCCATGAAAAAAAGAAAACATTTTTAAATCATAAGAAAAAAAAACATGGCAGGGAAGCTCAGTGGCAGCTGTAACAACAAGCAGGCGCCAACAATTTTTCAAGGCTTATTTTGTATTTGTACATTAAATAAGACAAAAAACATCATATTTAATATTACATAACATATGAATCCAGAGAGAAGCCGCGAGGACAGAGAACACCGGCGCCCTGGCAGGCGCAGGGCCGTGGCTTAAACCGGAGAGAAGCCGCGGCCCCGCGCCTGCCGGGGACAGAGAACTCCGGGGCTGCAGCCTGCAGCCCCAGAGTTCTCTGTCCCCGGCAGGCGCGGGGCCACAGCTTCTCTCCGGCTTAAGCCACGGCCCTGCCCCTGCCAGGGACCGAGAACACCGGCGCACGCAGCCTGCAGCCCAATTCAGTTCTCTTCTTGCATACTTAAAAGAGAAGTGAAGCTAACAGAGGTTATTAGGTGCTACATATATCTCCTCAAAGCATTCTAAGTTTTGTGTGTTAGTTTGGTGATCACCAAACTAAGTTTTTGCACTTTGAGGACAGACTGCATCTAAAGGATATATTCTAAAATAAGCATCCAAGTAGTCTGCATTTAAACAACATTTTGTAAAAAAAAGTGTGCCTACAGGTCGTTACATAATATGAACAGAACAGCAGTTCAGTTGTGGTGTAATTACTGTATATACTCGTTCATAAGCCGAATAGTTTTGGTAAAAGAGTGATGCATCAAAAAGAGCGGGGGTCGGCTTATAAACGGGTCTACATAAAAATTTGATGATTTTAAACTCTATGGAATCATTGAATTGAGTATCTAATACACTGTCGTTTTGTTTACCTGGAGCGTCTGTAGGCATGGAGCCCCTCAGGTCCCTGTGGCCGGGGTTCGCCGTTCCCAGCCAATGGGAGCTGCAGGAAGGCGAACCGCAGCCACAGGGAGCTGAGGGGTGCCATGCCTACAGACGCTCCAACTAAACAAAATGTCCCGACCCACCAGCGGCTTACCCTGACGGCCAGGAGCCAAAGTTTGCCAACCTCTGAAATATAGGGTCATACAGTTTTTGCTATTTTTACCTAACCATCTTGGGGGGTCAGCTTATAAACCAACGGACTAATGAACGAGTATATATGGTATGTGATGCAGCTAAACGCATTAGCATTGACCAAGAATCCCAAGACAGATCAAAACATTGAACAATTTCTTCCCCCATGGAAAGTTCTCTTCTAGGCAAAAATTTAGATTGGCAGAGCTCTGCGGGGGAACCAATTTGCATCACTATATTTGCAGACACCAAATCCCAAAGCGTCGCCAAGGTGCCAGGTAAAGAGCTGATGTTACTATGATATATTTGCTATCTGAGCCTTTCTTCAAGCAATGTGCCACAGCAAATTAGAAATTGTTACAAAAATGGTCACAGCTGTACCAGTTTTAGAAAGAACACTAAACATTAAAGGATACAGGGCAAGACATGCAGCTAAGGGATGGAAAGGGAGCCTAGTGATCAAAAAGTCTAATGAGAGACATTTGTAGGTGGAAAGTGGAGTAGCGTCAGGGGACTGAAGAATGAATAATGGAGCTTAGAGGCTCTAGTCACCTCTTGTTTACAATTCTGACAATGTAATTTTATAACAAGACTTGTGGAAACTAGCCAAGCTATTGTTTCCTGTACTTTGAGAAAATTGGCTTTCATTTAAACTTTTCCAACGGATTGTATTTGTATTCTGTAGAGAACAAATACAGCTGTCATTTTTACAGAGGATCTTAACTTTCCTTTCCCAATTTCTCAGGCAACAAAGGGGGATTACAAGTCTCCATTCTGAAATATCCACTTTCACCTAGCATTTTCCTCCCTCCCTCCAGCTGCCACTACAGGACTTTCACCTGTAACTGGGAAGGTGTAGAGAAGAGATCACCAATAATACTTTTTTGTTTATCAGTAAGGGGTCTTAAAGGAACAATATAGTCAGTCAGCATCTTTGCCTGACCCTAGTACTCATCACTCCTTGGTCTTTGCTTGGTTTGGGAGGAGCTGATGTTCAGAGGTGGAACCTGACATCAAGTCTCCTACATTACCATGCACTGCAATGGCCTCGGAGATTTAGTTATAAAATGCAGATGTCCAGTAACTAAGGTACCTCTTAATGCACTTGGGATAATACTTTTTAAGGCAGGCATTAAAATAGCATTTTCGCTCATCTGTTAGTAATTGTGATCTTGCTTATTTCCAAAGGGCCAGTAATAGATTGGTACTTTAAAAACATGTCAATGTTTGGACTGGACTGTAATGTACACATTAAATTGCCTCTGCACTGAAACTTGAGAATAGTGGTATCTATTACATCTCATTAACTCTGGACCTATTGTCCTCCTATACCGGCAAAGACATGAACAAACAAAAATGGATTAATTTGACAGCATAAAATGAACCTACGCAATGTACATAAGTTTTAAAATAAAACCGCTGTGTTCAGACTTAGATTTATTGTGATGTCAAGCTAGCAATATTGCCATTCATTCTTAATACAAGTAGGGAGATCGAGTGACTGGAAACTGAAAAAGCAATAGGATACACAAATCATTAAAAATACATGATGAAATAAGAAATAAGAGCCAGCATCGATTTCAACAAGACTTGTTTAAATGAGTTAAAACACGTCCATTTTAAAGCACTCGCTATCTATCTATATATAATATAAAAAATGTATACCCTTGCTTACTAGTAAAAATGGAATGGTATGTAATAGTTTACTTGAAAATGGTGACAGTCTGTTAATGTAGGAGAAAGGATTCCTTATTAAAAGCACAGAGCGACTATCTGCTTTTCAGTTATCATACCCAAGGGAAAAATATCTACAATTATCTTTCACGGGAGACTCATGGTTTTTGCCTACATGGCAATAAAGTTTACAGTATATCTTTAAAAAGAATAGGCAACATCCTACCTGTGTTTTTTGATGCCGTTAGACAGAGACTCTCCACCACCACAGACCTTTCCACCTCCACCACAGACCTTTCCTTCGGACATGCTGGAGGTTATTGTATTGTTTGACTCCACACTGTCCTCTAATGAGTACGTTGTTACTGTTTCAAATCCACTTAATGATTTTTCAGATTCTGAATCTGCAAGAGAGCAGGTGCATGTTAATGAATATAAACTTCAATGATAGACTTCACAGACTAACAGACACCTTCTTCCTCATACAAAACTCTGAAACCTAAGTAGGTTACTTTGTTCTGATGACAGCAGCCGTCTGGTAACTACTAGTACCTCAAGACTGCCGATACGCCATACCTAGAAATGGATTAAAGGATCCTGGATCTTTTGAGAGGTGGGGGGAAGAAAGGGGAGAGAAGAAGATAGGAAAGATACTGAAACCCACTAACACCCACAATAGAAGTGGTCAGTTTTTAGTTAAAGTTAATCCATTTTAGCTCTTGTTTAAAACTCAGAGCCAGTGTCACATTATTAACTAGCACTAGTTTCTGGTTGGCTGAGCCAATAGTTTTAAAGTCTGTATTTCAGAGTTTCATTTTAAATGAACAAATTTCTTGTTCTTCCCCTACTCAGATTGCACATGAAGTAAGTGTTAAATGTATTTGTTCCAACTTGTATGAGGTGAACTGAAAAATAAGATTTCTTTTCTTAACAAATATTTGCACTGTAAAAATGATAATCAAAAATAATTTACACTGATTTCAATTACATATATGAAAATGTAGAAAAACATCCAAAATATCTAATAAACAATAGAATACCAGTTGAAATTTAACAGTGCGATTAAAATTGCGATTAATGTTTTTAGTTAATCATGTGAGTTAACTGAGATTAATCGACAGCCCTACTTTTTTTTTTTTTTTTCCTTGCAACAGTGTTACACTGTTGACTCATATTCAGCTTGTGATCCACTAGGACTCTCAGATCCGTTTTTGCAGTACTCTTTCCTAGGCAGTCATTTCCCATTTTGTATGTGTACAACTGACTGTTCCTTCCTACATGGAGTACTTTGCATTTTTCCTTACTGAATTTCATTCCGTTTACTTCAGACTGTTTGTCCAGATCATTTTCAATTTTAATCCTATCCTCCAAAGCACTTGCAATCCCTCCCAGCTTGGTATCGTCCGCAAGCTTTACAAGTGCACTCTCTATGCCATTATCTAAATCATTGATTAAGATACTGAACAGAACCGGACCCAGAACTGATCCCTGAGGGACTCCACTCAATATGCCCTTCCAGCTTGACTGTGAACCACTGATAACTACTCTCTGGGAATGGTTTTCCAACCAGTTATGCACCCCACCTTATAGTAGCTCTATCTAGGTTGTATTTCCCTAGTTTATGAAACGGTCATGCGAGAGGGTATTACTAAAGTCAAGATATACCATATCTACCACTTCCCCCATCCACAAGGCTTGTTACCCTCTCAAAGAAAGCTATTAGGTTGGTTTGATGCGATTTGCTCTTGACAAATCCATGCTGTTACTTATCACATTATATTCTAGGCGTTTGCAAATTATTGCTTAATTATTTGTTCCATTATCTTTCCAGATACTGAAGTTAAGCTGACTAGTCTAATTCCTCGGGTTGTCCTTATTCTCCTTTTTATAGATGGGCAAATATAGTGCCATTTTGCAGTCCTCTGGCATCTCTCCCATCTTCCATGACTTTTTGAAGATAATCGCTAATGGCTCAGATACCTCCTCAGGTCAGCTCCTTGAATATTCTAGGATGTATTTCATCAGGCCCTGGTGACTTGAAGACATCTAACTTGCTTAAGGAATTTTTAAACTTGTTCTTTCCCTATTTTAGCCTCTGCTGCTACCTCATTTTCACTGGCTTTCACTATGTTAGACATCCAATTGCTACTAATCTTTTTGATGAAAACAGAAACAAACAAAAAAAAGTAATTTAACACGTCTGCCAATTCCACATTTTCTGTAATTGTTCCTCCCCCCGACCCCCACCATTAAGTAATGGGCCTACCCTGTCCTTGGTCTTCCTCTTGTTTCTAATGTATTTATAGAATGTTGTTACCCTTTATATCTCTAGCTAGTTTGATCTCGTTTTGTGTCTTGGCTTTTCTAATTTTGTCCCTACATATTTGTAGTATATTTGTTTATATTCATCCTTTGTAATTTGATCTAGTTTCCATTTTTTGTAGGACTCTTGAGTTTCAGATCATTGAAGATCTCCTGGTTAAGCCAGGGTGGTCTTTTGCCATACTTCCTATCTTTCCTACACAGTGGGATAGTTTGCTCTTGTGACCTTAATAATGTCTCTTTGAAAAACTGCCAGCTCTCTTGAACTGTTTTTTTCCTTAGACTTGCTTCCCATGGGATCGTACTTATCACCTTCCTGAGTTTGCTAAAGTCTGCCTTCTTGAAACCCATTATCTTTATTGTGCTATTTTCCCTACCACTATTCCTTAGAATCATGAACTCTACCATTTCATGATCACTTTCACCTAAGCTACCTTCCACTTTCAAAATTCTCAACCAGTTTCTCCCTATTTGTCAAAACCAAATCTAGAACAGCCTCTCCCCTAGTAGCTTTCTCCACCTTCTGAAATAAAAAATGGTCTCCAATACATTCCACTATACAATACACTTGTGATATGCCATAAGACCCCAGAGAGGAAAAGGAAGAGGTAGACTTGCTTATCATATGTACACAGTTTGCACTGTTGGTCACTTACAAGGCTATTTTAACCTTTGACCCCTCTCTGGTCTGAATACAGCCCCTCAGGTGCTAGGGTCTCATGCCCTTACCTTGTCTGCAATCTTGTGATTCCCCCACAGGGGGCTGTAGCCCAGGGCACAATCTATCAGCCATGATTACTCTGTAGGCCCAACTAGGTTTGGAACCTGTGACCAGTGGTAAACAGTGACCAGATAGACTTCTCCAAACAAAGTATTGTCTATTTACCATCGTAAGAATAAAAGAGAAAATATGCTTATCTATCTTACCTGGAGGCTTGCTATCCCTTGGCACAGACTCTAGGCAAGTCCCTCTTTACTCCAGACCCCTGACTTCCAGGGTCTGAGAGAGCCACTTCTTGTCAGCAACTCTCCACAACCATTCACCCCCTCTCCTTTTATCCCCCTACCCACGAAGAGTTTTGTCTCAGCTTCCAGGACTTTTATTTCTCCTGTGTTAAACTAGAATTCATCTTAACAAGCTAGTCCGCTGAGCTCAATAGGGGGTCAGTGATAGGACAAACCAAATGAGTCTACTATTCTCCCGCTTGCATGGAAAGCCATTGTCCTCTTTACTGCATATCTGTTGCCAACCCCTCTTGAATTAATCCCTTGTATTCATACAGTAACCCCTCCCTTACAGCAGTCAGATTTGGAGCTGCTCTAGTGCTCTTCTGTAAGACCTTTGAATATTATATGTTCTGTCACAAACAGATCGATCATTAGAGAGGAAGGGGGAATATCTAAGTAGCTGAAAAGAAAGCCAGTCCATACAGTGGAAGCCAAAATGCACAAGTACAAGAGGACTGACCAGACAGCAGGAGGCCCTTCTAGGCCATGGAACTGTAGCTATGTGACAGTTATATCAAAAAGTACACTGACAGCAGGCGTGGTGAAAGTCACTAAGACATTAATCAGGGAAGATACCCCCCCTGCCATAACAGGCAGGCAAACCCTGACAGCCTAGGCTGAACAAGAGCACTAATTTATAGAAAGGAGAATTTAGATAATAAATATGCCTGAATAAAGAAGTGGCAACACACAACAATGCACAAGGAAAAGATTAAACTGAGACCAGATACTAGACCAACACCAAGGCAAGTAACAAAAACATTAGCTTGGGGTAGAAATCCACATATTGTCTAAGCAGGAAGCTGTTAACCAAAGATCAATTCTTCAAGTTAATGAAAACTACAAATGGAGAGGTTAGTGTACACAGTTTTTGTACTGATTTAACTACACCTCTACCTCGATATAACGCAACCCGATATAACATTAATTTGGATATGACGCGGTAAAGCAGCGCTCCGGGGGGGGTGGGGCTGCGCACTCCGATGGATCAAAGCAAGTTCAATATAACACGGTTTCACCTATAACGCGGTAAGATTTTTTGGCTCCTGAGGACAGCATTATATCGAGGTAGAGGTGTATATCTGTTTAAAAACAGTGTGAATATAGTTACATTTTAAAGGTGTTTATAGCTAGGTGTATAGTGCCATGTGCATCTTTTAACAGTGTAACCACAGCCACACTAGCAGTTTGCACAGATCTAGTTAAAACCATGTTTAGATCAGACCTAGAGATTAAGCAGTACATGAAAAGATGAGCCAAATCAGGCAGTTTTAGTTTTACCAAAACCAGGCTTGACATTTTGTTTTTTACCAGTCTAAGATAGTTTTGCTTTGTGATTTACAGGTCATGTTTCCCTGCTTACCTGTAACTTTCAGGATGAGGTATATCACTCCTCACCCCACAATTTACACCTGTTTAGCCAGTTTCTGCACTGCAGACACTAATTTGTGATTGCAGAACCTCCAAATTTGGACTCAGTTTGGTTATGCCTCCTGAAGTCTCTATGGTTACCCAAAGCTTTTCCGGATAATTCATCTCGCTAGAGGATACCATTAAGCCTTGGAAAATTGTGTCCCCACACAATACTTCTTCTCTGTTCAAGCACACTAGCCAGGTTTGGGGGAGTCTACATTTAAGATCTGACTCTGGGATGAAAAGCCACACTGCTGCTATTTAACTTTGTTTTTATGAATCTTAGTAGTTTCTGCATGTTTTCCAGTATGGGAGGTTAGAGATACCTGGAAATGTGAGCTCAGTCTGAGAGCTTGTCTACACAGGGACATTCAGGAACATTAATCCCAATTAACTAAAAGTGTGAATATGAAGTGGATAGTTAAATCACATTAAATCCTTATGTGGGTTCTGTTTTTCAGCATTAAAGTGGCCTCAACTAAATTTCACTTTATTCACTTACTTCCAGAATGAATTAAGTGAAACTGAATTGAGACCACTTTAAATCTGAACAAGGGTGTTCACACATGGGTTTGATGCAGTTTAACCCACTTCAAATTCCTTCTGTTAGTGTTGGTTAGTTTTCTGGACAACCCTGTGTAAACAAGGCCTGAGTCAGCCTCTGTCAGCAGAGTGTTCAGATTTATAAGCAGCACCATTTAATACACTCCAGTGTCAAGGCATACTAAATGAGGAATGTCAGTTTTACTATAAAAGTTAGTCTTGTGTAGGTCAGAGCTCCTTTCAGAATCTGAGATAACACCCAATATTTACTGGCCTTCCCTGCTGTACCACTGGATGTTATGATGAACTATACATAAGCACATAAACCAAAAATCGCATTAAGAGAAAAGCCTTACCAAAATGGCATTTCTTCAGTAACTGACCTCAACGTATTTCTAAAAGCAGTACATAGTAAATATGCAAACAAGATTATAACAGTGACTTTCATTTGTAAAACGCAAGAATGCTGTGAAATGGAAAGTGTTTACTTTTAAGTAGTGAAGCCCACAGATTCTAACATGGGTCTCCAGCCTGCTTAAAGCTTTGGGGGGCAAAATGGAGACCTGTCAGTTACTGGCTCAGGAACACATTCTTCATGCAGAAGAGTGAATTAAGATGGCTTCTACAGCTAGGACAAGACTGTGTTGTAGCTAACTAAGAGTTTAAAAAAAAAAAAAAAAAAAAAAAGAAATATGCCTAGTGTATAGAAAAAAGTTACTCACCTTCTCATAACTGTTGTTCTTCGAGATGTGTTGCTCATATCCATTCCAATTAGGTGTGCGTGCACTGCGTGCACAGTTCACCAGAAGGCCTTTCCCCTAGCAGCACCCGTCAGGTTGGCTCTGGAGCCCCCTGGAGTTGCGCCTTCATGGCGCCGCATATAGGCCCTGCCGCCTCGCTGCCTCTCCAGTTCCTTCTTAGAATCATAGAAGAGTAGGGTTGGAAGAGACCTCAGGGGGTCATCTAGTCCAACCCCCTGCTCAAAGCAGAGCCAACACCAACCAAATCATTCCAGCAAGGGCCTTGTCAAGCCGGGCCTTAAAAACCTCTAACGATGGAGATTCCACCACCTTCCTAGTAACCCATTCCAGTGCTTCACCACCCTCTTAGTGAAATAGCGTTTCCTAATATCCAAATTAGACCTCCCCCACTGCAACTTGAGACCATTGCTCCTTGTTCTGCCAGCTGCACAACTGAGAACAGCCGAGCTCCATCCTCTTTGGAACCCACCTTCAGGTAGTTGAAGGCCGCTATCAAATCCCCCCTTACTCTTCTCTTCTGCAGACTAAACAAGCCCAGTTCCCTCAGCCTCTCCTCATAAGTCATGTGCCCCAGCCCCCTGATCATTTTCGTTGCCTTCCACTGGACTCTCTCCAATTTTTCCACATCCTTTCTGCAGTGGGGGGCCCAAAACTGGATGCAATACTCCAGATGTGGCCTCACCAGTGCTGAATAAAGGGGAATAATCACTTCCTTCAATCTGCTGGCAATGGTCCTACTAATGCAGCCCAATATGCCGTTAGCCTTCTTGGCAACAAGGGCACACTGCTTCTTGCTGGATATTCCGACAGATGGGAAGGCGGGTGGGTTTGGAAGCCTTACCTAGGAGGTGGGGTCAGAGTTTATGGAATCGCTGATTGAAGCACAGCCCTGCCGAACACTGCATCATCCGTGACGTGCCGGGTGATGGCATAATGTGAAGTGAAGGTGTGGAACGAAGACCACATAGCTGCTCTGCATATCTCCTGGATCGGTACCTGGGCCAGAAAGGTCACCGAAGACGCCTGAGCTCTGGTGGAGTGTGCAGTCAGAGCGGGGGCAGGGACCTTAGCGAGGTCATAACAAACCCGGATACAGGATGTGATCCGTGACGATATCCTTTGTGTGGACACTAGGAGGCCTTTCATCCTGTCCACCACAGCAACAAACAACTGGTTCGACTTACGGAACGGCTTAGTTCGTTCAATATAAAAGGCCAATGCACGCCACACATCCAGGGAATGGAGCCTCTGCTTGTGGCTATTGGCATGGGGTTTTGGGAAAAAGACTGGAAGGAATAGGTCTTGATTGGCGTGGAAATTTGAGACCACCTTCAGGAGGAATGCTGGGTGGGGTCACAGTTGCACCTTATCTTTGCAGAAAATAGTACACGGCGGGTCGGATGTGAGAGCCTTGAACTCGGACACCCTTCTGGCTGATGTTATTGCAAACAAAAAGGCCACCTTATAGGAAAGGTAGAGGAGTGAGCACGTTGCTAGGGGCTCGAACGGGTTCCCCCCACCCCACCCAATCAGTCTTGAGAGTACCAAATTAAGGTCCTAAGTGGGGGTGGCTGCCGAATAGGAGGATATAATCTGTCCAACGCCTTGAGGAATCGCCGCACCATTTTGTTAGTGAAGATGGTGCATCCATGCTCTCCTGGGTGAAAAGCTGAGATGGCAGCCAGGTGAACCTTTATTGAGGAGTGAGACAAGCCGTGCTGTTTCAGCTTTAGGAGGTAGTCCAAGATAAAGGGGACCGACGATTGTGTTGGAAGGATACGATTCTGCAAGCACCAAATCATGAATCTCTTCCACTTGGCTAGATAAGTCGCTCTGGTTGAAGGCTTTCTGCTACTCAGAAGAACCTCCCTCACAGGGTCTGAGCATGTAAGCTCTAACCGGTTCAATCATGCAGCTTCTAAGCCGTGAGGTGGAGAGACTTGAGATTGGGGTGTTGAAGCCTTCCGTGATGTTGAGTGATGAGATCCGGAACTAGTGGTAGAGTGTCCACTGATAGCTCCAGTAGCATGGTGTACCAATGCCAACGTGGCTAGGCCGGTGCCACTAGGATCACTGAGGTTCCGTCGCTCCGGATTTTGAGGAGAACCTTGTGAATCAGCGGTATGGGAAGGAACGCATAGAACAGGCAGTCCTTCCATGGAAGGAGAAACGCATCTGCCAATGAATCTGGGCTGTGGTTTAGGAAGGAGCAGAATTGTAGGTACTTCCTGTTGGCCCTTGTGGCTAACAGATCAATCTGGGGAACTCCCCACCGCTGGAAGATATTTTTTATTACATCCAGGCGGATAGATGACTCATGGTTATGAAAAGACCTGCTGAGGTGGTCTGTTAGGATGCTTCCAAAAGTATGGCATGTGTTATGCAGAACTCCCAGAGCGTGAGGGCGAGAGGAGTGTGCTCTCCCTGTCTGTTGATATAAAACATCGCTGTTGTATTGTCTGTCAGGACCGATATGCACTTGCCCTCCAGGAGAGGCTGAAAGGCCTGACATGCCAGCCGGACCGCCCTGAGCTCCCTTACATTGATGTGAAGCATCAATTCCTCCTGAGACCAGAGGCTCTGAGTTCTGTGCTCCCCAGGTGTGTCCCCCACCCCATGGCTGAGGCGTCGGTGGTCAGACATAGGAATGGACGGGGTTTGAAATGCGACCCCTGCGCACATCAAGTGTGGGTTGAGCCACCAGTGAAGAGACTTGAGAACGTCTGGTGGAAGGGTAACCACCATGTCTAGACTGTGCCTGCTTGGTCAATACACCAATGCTAGCCAAGCTTGGAGAGGTCTGAGTCAGCCTCACGTGTTGCACTACGTATGTGCAAGATGCCATGTGACCTAGGAGTTTTAAGCAACTCCTTACTGTGGTTATAGGGAATCGTTTGAGGTCCTGTATGTTGTGAATGGCCTGGAAGGGGAGTTGGTGCAGGAATGCTCTGGACTGTGTTGAGTCTAGCACTGCCCCTATGAACTCTATTCTGAATAGGGGTAAACGTTGACTTTTGAGTGTTTAGGAGGAGGCCCAATGCATTGAAGGTGGAGCTTATGAGGGAGCCTGTTGATCCACTTGTGTTTTGGACTGGCCCTTGACTAGCCAGTTGGCTAGGTAAGGAAATACCTGAACCTGCCTTTTCCGACTGACATACATTTGGTAAACACCCGAGGTGCCGATGATAGGCCGAATGGTAGTACTGTGAATTGATAGTGGGAACTCCCGACTAAACCTTAAGCAGCGCCTGTGGGGCAGGATTATAGAAATGTGGAAGTATGCATCCTTCAAGTTGAGGGCGGCATACCAATCTCCTGGATCCAGGGATGGGATGAGAGTGGCCAAAGAGACCATTCGAAAAGTTAGTTTCTTCATGAACCTGTTGAGATTGCGCAGTCCAAGATGGGTCTGAGGCCCCCTTTTACTTTCCAGTATTTCCTAATACTGGAGTATAACCCCTTTCCCCTGAGCTCTGGCGGAACCTCCTCCACAGCCCCCACCGATAGGAGGTTTTGTACCTCCTCGACGAGAAGTTGCTCGTGAGAGGGGTCCCTGAAGAGGGACAGGGAAGGGGAGTGGGGGGGAGAGAAAATTGGAGAGAATATCCCATCTCTACTGTGCAGAGGACCCAAATAGTCTGAGATGATTTGTGACCATGCTCGGTAGAAATGGGATAAAATGTTCCAAAAACAGGAAAGAAGGATCCTATTGAGAGGTTGGTATAACGCCCTCGGGTGCATCCTCAAAAGGTCTGCCTAGAGCCTGGTGGCTGCCTGGACGACCCAGACCCCCTGTTATTTGGGGGTTGGGGTTGGCGATGACGATTCTGGTTTCTGGGATGCCTATGGTTCTGGTCCTGCCTAAACTGCCCCGGTATGGTCGTGTCGTGGGTTGAGGCCTAAATTGTCTATGCTGGGTGGCAGGGGTGTACAGAGACAGCGATCTTACAGTGGCTTGGGAGTCTTTCAGACTGTGGAGTCTCGAGTCCGTTTTCTCCAAAAAATAATGTGGTCCCCCTCGAACGGTAGGTCCTGAATTGTCTGTTGGACCTCCGCGGGGAGACCCGAGGCCTGCAGCCATGAGCAACGGCGCATTGCGATGCCCGAAGACATCGTCCGCGTTGCAGAGTCTTCCAAGTCTAGCACTGCTTGCAGTGACATCCTGGCGACTGTCTTGCCCTCATCCGTGAGAGCTGAGAATTCCGGCTTAGAATCTGGTGAGACAAGGTCTGAGAATTTGGACATTGCGTCCCATGACTTGAAGTTATAACGGCTAAGGATCGCTTGCTGGTTTGCGATACGAAGCTGGAGCTCCCGGTGGAGCATATCTTCCTCCCGAAGAGGTCCAGCTTCTTTCTGTCCTTAACACAAGGGAAAGGCAAGGGCCTACCCTTCAAGCTAACAGTCACCACTACCAACGAGTCCGGCGTGGGGTGGGTAAACAAGTATTCATAGCCCTTGGGGGGCACAAAGTACTTTCTCTGGACTCCCTTAGCTGTAGGAGCCAGAGAGGATGGTGTATGCCACAGGGTTTTTGTGTTCTCCTGAATGGTCTTTATCAGGGGAAGGGCCACCCTGGTGGGTCCTGCCGGGGATAAAATATCCACCATTGGGTCTGACACCTCAGTGACCTCCTCCATCCTGTACCCCGAAGTTCTGAGCGAACCACCTCAGAAGTTCAAGGTGGGCTCTGCTGTCGGGAAGGGGAGGCCCCGAGGATGTTCCTGCCACTGCCTCATCTGGAAACTATGAGGAGTAGCCCGGAATATGAGAGGGCCCCTCCTGCTTAGCCGGCTCCTCAAAACGCTGAGGCTCCGTCCCCAAATCAGAGTCCGCTTTGGTGCCGGCCCCAGTACTGGTCGTGGCAGCGGCACCATCCGGGGTACTGAGTGTAGCTGCGATGCCGGGTCTGTTGTCGGTGCCGGGCATGGTACCAATTGTGGGGCTGGCAGCAGTGGCTGATGCCTGGGAGAAATCCCTGGCCCTGGACGCAGTCCTTCTCTCAGACATGACCAAAAAGGAGTGTACCAACGTGGACCCATTGGGACTGGTGGTAAGCCCACAGGGTCCAGAAGAGCCACTGAGTTGGCACCTGCCATTGTGGAGGCCACTGTATTGGGGGGGAATAGGAGGGGGGCCGGGAGGGAAGGGGGTTTGGGTCATCGCTGCTGATTGGGAGTGCCAGTGGCTACGATGTCAGCTTCTCTGGGACATATGAGTCAGTGTCCGATGTGGACTCCGATGAGTCCGCATGCAGGGACCATGATGGTGCCGGGGATTGGTGTTGGGCCGATGTAGATCGTTGCTGCATCATAGCCAGCTTTCCCCTGGACTTCACTGGTGGCCTCTGAGTCGTTTGGGGCCTCAGGACCGGTGCCGTGACACCGGGGTCAGGGGAGTGCGGACCTGTCAATGTTATCAGGTCCCGCACCGCCTAATAGGTCTCGGATGTGGAAGGGAGGTCCAAATCCTCCACCTGGGTCTCCTCCGGTGTCACCGGACTCAATGGTCCCTCCCGTGGGGTGGAGTTGACGGTGCTGGCTGTTGAGCTGGAGGGGAGGTGTGGTCTTGCACCCGGTCTCCCTCCCTTGGGTTCACGTTCCCATGTGCGGGAAGCCCTCTATCAGTCTTACTGTGCTGCTTCTTCAGGACAGGAGACTGAGCAGTGCCAAGATTGATCCTGCGTCGTGCTTGGCGCTGGGGAATGCTAATGCAGAGGGTCTTCCTCAGCACCTCCCGGACCAAAGCCGGCGTGCTGCGCACCGACGCTGAGGAGCCCGGTGCCGCGTCCATGGGTCTCGACTCAGACTGGGGGCGGAGAGCTACTTCCATTAGCAGCAACTTTAGTCTGTGATCCTTCGTGCGGGGGTGAAAGCTCCTACAGATCTTCCACCTGTCCGCTTGATGGGACTCCCCCAAGCACTTAAGATAAGCTGAGTGCAGGTCGCCCTTGGGCATAGGCTTCTGGCAAACCCCACACGGCTTAAACCCCTGGGTCCGAGGCATGCCCCGGGCCCGGGAAGCAGGGGAGGGAAACCCCCCTGTACCCCACAGTACCCCAAGTCCAGATGTCTAACTACAACAATTTTTTAAAACTATCATCTTTAACTATTTACAAAAAACACACTCCGACGGAGACAAAACGCTCCGACGACCACCACTGACAGTAAGAAGAAACTGGAGAGGCGGCAGGGCCCTATATGCGACACCATGAAGGCACGACTCCAGGGGGCTCCAGAGCTGACCCCCCAGGTGCTGCTAGGGGAAATACCTTCCAGCGAACTGTGCATGTGGCCAGTAGCGGCGCCAGCTTTGCTGGCGCCCTAGGCAGCAGAAGGTCCCGCCCCCGAAATCCCGCCCCCAACAGCGGCGGCGGAAGGTCCCGCCCCCAAATTTTTACGGGCGGCGGGGGCGCAGGCGCCCCCAAAATAGCAGCGCCCTAGGCGACCGCCTAGGTCGCCTAATGGAAGCGCCGGCCCTGCATGTGGCACACACACACACACACCCCTACCTCTTTAGAATAGATATACGCAAGCACTCGAAGGAGAACTTTGTTATTCATTTAAAAAACAATACTGGTCCCTTACCTTTCCACAGGGCAAGTCAGATCTGTGAATTCTATTACTTGAAGTGTAAGCTTCTACTAGCTCACTAGCTGGCAAAATTACAGGTAAGTACTTACATAAAAACAGCTCCTACAGCGGGATTTTGAATTGGCTGTTCGCAGCTCAGAGAGGAAGAGAATTTGGCCTAATAAGCAAGTCAGAGCTGAAGTAGCCGTGCATATAGGCCATTTCCTGATTGAGGCACTACAGTGTGCCACACCACCCTCTCAAAGAACGCTAATGATGCCTGTGTCACAGCCTGGCCCAATCCACCAGTCTGTTGTGAGTGCACCCAACTGCTGGATCCCATGTACTTCTAAGCCAAATGGTTCTGGACAGGGACTAGTCACTGGTTCCAGCTCTGGACCTGTAAGGCATGCTCTTACACCTCGTGTCTGAGCCTGAGCCCTTCCCTGGCCCATGGGACTACGCAATCCTGCCACCCTAAACCATGGAACCAGGGCCTCAGGCTTCTTGAGCCTCCCTAGTTGCTTACTGTCCAACTCTTAGGCTGTGGGGGTCACTCTGGACTGCTAATTTAGTCCCTTCAGGGTCAATGAGGCAAGAACTTAACAGAGAATGGATTCCAAATTCAAACTGGAGGTCACCATGTCACCCACACACATCCCACTGCCACAGCTCACATGTCAGCTTTGCTGCCTTTTTTTTTAAATGAAGAAACACATGGAGGACCAAGCAGCCAGCCTGCAGATTTCTTCTTAAGAAGTGCGTCTCAAACCTCCTCCTCCAATTCCTGAATGTTTATTTTTTGGCTATATATAATGTTATTGTGCATGGGATTCCAAGCCATTGCTTTTTCTTTCAGGGCAATAGTTTGGGACAGGAGCAGTGGTGAGATATGGAGTTTACTTTAGGGCTGAAAGCTGGGTTCATTCAGAGAACTCTTATCCTCATAACAAAAGCAGCAGTGGTGGTGCTCTATGGCTACCACTCTAACTTTCCCGCCAGCTCTAATTTGGAGTCCCTTCCTGTGGAAGAGTCCACATTTTGGAAAAAAAAAAGTGTCTTAAGTATCAGAAAACATGGGCTCCCCTTCTCCTAAGGGGATTCAAGGGGGGGGGGGGGGGGGGAAATNCAAACAAAACTGAATCTCAGCTTCTCAACTGCCCATCTGGAAAGCTCGTCAATTTCCCTTTCCTCAAGGCTTTCAGGCAAGCAGCCTGGGAAATGTCATTTCAGTTTTCCTGATAAAAGTTGAAAATTTTCAGGAAAGGTGAGTTTTTTTCCCCATGAAAAAGTTCTGTTTGAGAAAAGGGCATTTTTCAACCAGAAAATGATGAACTCCTGACCAGCCATCCTCCTAATTCCAATAATTGTCTGACTGATATTGGTTATTAACAGAGGCATTTTATAGATCGGGAACAGACACACTCAAAAGATGACCAGAGGAATGGAATGCCTATCTTAAAGGAGAATGGAAGAGCCTGACTTGTTCAGCCTAGCAAAAGGCAGGCTGAGGGGGGGGAACAGGATTGCGTTCTGTAAATACATCAGGGAGATAAGCACCAGAAAGTCTGTCCTTTAGCCTGAATATCTTTTCAATGTCGGTACAAGAACAAATGGGTATACACCGACCACGAACAAATCCACGCTGGAAACTGGAAGAAGGTTTCTAACCCTCAGAGGAGTGAGGTTCTGGACCAGCCTCCCAACAGGTGCATTGGGGACAAACAGTTTTGACAGTTGGACAAATTTATGAGTGGGATTGTATGATGGTGTTGATTATGATGGTTAGGGGCAGGATTCGGCAGCCTTGTGGGTATCTTCTGGTTCATATTTGGAGTTTCTAAAAATCTCATGCTTCAACCAGTAATCTGCAGGGGTCAGGAAGGGACTTCCCCATGCTCAAGTATGCACACGCACACATACAACGTACTGGGTTGTGGGGTTTTTTGGTCTCCTTCCTCTGAAGGATTAGAGATGGCCACAGCTAGAGACTGGCCCACCTCATCCAATATCCCCTTCACTGGTGCTTGGCTGGTTAGTTCTTGGTCACAGGCTCAGCATCTAACTGATCCCCCCCAGGTTACATTGACAGTGGCCTTAGAGGTTTTCCACCTTCCTCTGTAGCGTGGGATTCAGGTTGCTTGCCACGATCATCTGGGAACACCTCACTTGATCAATTCCCTACCACTGCAGGGGCCTCAGGCATTGGTGCACTTTGGTCCCTCCTATTCTCTGCCTCTGGAATATAGTTTTAATCTCCTAAAGACTAATAGTTTGGTCTAATTTTGGTTGTTGGGTTTAGTGTGTGGGTGCTGGATGGTTGGGGATTTATGATATACAGGAGGCCAGACTAGGCCCCTTCTGGCCTTAAACTCTGACCAGACTGAAATCCTAGAATTTCAGAAAACTGCACCCCGAGTCTGCATTATTCAACTTCAGACAACTCCTGCAGTTCAACCACAGGAAATCCCCTTTACAGGTACGAAACCTAGACAGAATGTAGAGGGTGCATTAGCCAAAGTTTTGATTTTAAAAATAGTTTTCCACTATTCATTATAGAATTCCCCC
Organism: Platysternon megacephalum; assembly: GCA_003942145.1. Classification (NCBI taxonomy): domain Eukaryota; kingdom Metazoa; phylum Chordata; order Testudines; family Platysternidae; genus Platysternon; species Platysternon megacephalum. The sequence goes on from QXTE01000024.1 coordinate 10,732,786, forward strand.
CCTCACCTCTGCCATCATCACAAACAAGGGACCTAATTTTTCCTTTAGCCAAAGATAGGTAGGTAGGGCTTACCTTCAAAACATTACTTAGGAGACTCCTTGATTAACCAATATGGATCTGGTGAAATATAAATACCACTGCTTTTTATTCCTTTTGTGCGTGTCAGAACAGTTTCCAGGACAGTATGAAGTTCTTCAGGGCCAAGGAATAAGATGTTATGACACCAGACTCAGAACCAGACTCCTGCATGCTTATAAGCTTCCACTATGGGTATGTCCACACAAGCATAAGAGATCACAGCATGGCTGGCCCAGCTGTGGGGCTAAAAACTGATGTGTAGACACATTCAGGCTCAGGCTGGAGCCCAAGTTCTGGGACCCTCTACTCTCACAGGGTCCCAGAGCTCAGGCTCTAGCCTTGTGGTCCCCAAACTTTTTACCTTATGCCCCCCTCGGAGCCAGAAGTGGGGCTGCAGCTCCTGGGGGGGGGCACAAACAGGGGTAAGTGGACTGGGGCTTAGACGGAGTTCAAACCCTAACTATGTTCAGATAAGAATCTAGACATCTTTTTGATCAAGTCTTTCCCTAAGAACACCCTAAAATATATAAAAATACATGCACACATCCTACACCCTTACGCCCCAGACAAAAAATAACTATTCTTTAATATTCAGAGAAACACACCTATGGAGGCACAGATGCCATGGTGCTCAGGTGCTTTTAATTAAAAAATTGCATTAAAATTTCAGTTGCAATACTGACATTTAATTTATGGGAAGGAGAAGGGGAATTGGCACCTCACAAACACTCATCCAGCCCCCAGCCTGTGACTGGGGACAATCCTTAGCTCAATCCATAATGAAACATTGTAAAGAAAGCAAACGGTTTCTGAGAGTCATGTCAGCTGTAATTGAAAGTTTCTTGGCTTGTGTCTTTACAGAATATCCTTACATTTTACTTGATAGAAAAAAGTTGAGGGAAGTAGCTATTCTTGTGATCAGCCCTGCCACGATCCAAGTTTTGCAAACTCTGCTCCTGGTAGACCGAAACATGCCACAGTTCTAGGCCCAGATTCAGGAGGCACTTAAGCACTTGTTTAACTAAGTACATGAGAAGTCCTGCTGCAGTAAACCAAATATTGAAGTACCTTTCCATACAGGTGCCCTAGATGGTACAACTCAGACTCATAGACTTTAAGGTCAGAAGGGACCATTATGATCATCTAGTCTGACCTCCCGCATGATGCAGGCCACAAAAGCTGACCCACCCACTACCGGAATAATTCTCTCCCTTGACTCAGCTGATGAAGTCCCCAAAGCATGATTGAAAGACTCCAAGTTGCAGAAAATCCTCCAGCAAGCGACCCCTGCCCCATGCTGCGGAGGAAGGCGAAAACCCTCCAGGGCCTCTGCCAATCTACCCTGGAGGGAAATTCCTTCCCGACCCCAAATATGGCGATCAGCTGAACCCCGAGCATGCGGGCAAGACTCTCCAGCCAGACCCTCAGGAAAAAGACTTTTAATATCCCATCATTGACCCTTGGTACTAATTACCAGTGATGGCATGTTATTGACCTATTGACTAAGATCCCGTTATCCCATCAAACCATCCCCTCCATAAACTTATCAAGCTTAATCTTAAAGCCAGAGAGGTCTTTCGCCCCCACTGTTTCCCTCGGAAGGCTGTTCCAGAACTTCACTCCTCTGATGGTTAGAAACCTTCGTCTAATTTCAAGCCTAAACTTTCCTATGGCCAATTAATATCCATTTGTTCTCGTGTCCACATTAGTACTGAGCTGAAATAATTCCTCTCCCTCCCTGGTATTTATCCCTCTGATATATTTAAAGAGAGCAATCATATCTTCCCTCAGCCTTCTTTTGGTTAAGGTAAACAAACCGAGCTCCTCAAGTCTCCTTTCATACGACAGTCTTGCCATTCCTCGGATCATCTTAGTGGCCCTTCTTTGTACCCGTTCTAGTTTGAATTCATCCTTCTTAAACATGGGAGACCAGAACTGCACACAGTACTCCAAATGAGGTCTGACCAATGCCTTGTATAACGGGAGTAGCACTTCCTTGTCTCTACTAGAAATACCTCGCCTAATGCATCCCAAGACCGCATTAGCTTTTTTTATGGCCACATCACAGTGCCGACTCCGTCATCCTGCGATCAACCAGGACTCCGAGGTCCTTCTCCTCTTCCGTTACTTCCAACTGATGCGTTCCCAGCTTATAACTAAAATTCTTGTTAGTCATCCCTAAATGCATAACCTTACACTTCTCACTATTAAATTTCATCCTATTACTTTCACCCCAGTTTACAAGGTCATCCAAAGCTCCCTGCAGGATATCCCGATCCTTTTCCGAATTGGCAATACCTCCCAACTTTGTGTCATCCGCAAACTTTATCAGCCCACTCCTACTCTTGGTTCCGAGGTCAGTAATAAATAGATTAAATAAAATTGGACCCAAAACCGAACCTTGAGGAACTCCACCGGTAACCTCCCTCCAACCTGACAGTTCACCTTTCAGTACGACCCGCTGCAGTCTCCCCTTTAACCAGTTCTTTATCCACCTCTGGATTTTCATATCGATCCCCATCTTTTCCAATTTAACCAATAATTCTTCATGCGGTACCGTATCAAACGCCTTACTGAAATCGAGGTATATGAGATCCACCGCATTTCCTTTGTCTAAAAACTCTGTTACTTTCTCAAAGAAGAAGATCAGGTTGGTTTGGCACGATATACCTTTCGTAAAACCATGTTGTAATTTGTCCCAATTGCCATTGACCTCAAGGTCCTTAACTACTTTCTCCTTTAATATTTTTTCCATGACTTTGCATACTACAGATGTTAAACTAACAGGCCTGTAGTTACCCTGGTCACTTTTTTTTCCCCTTCTTGAAAATAGGAACTATATTAGCTAATCTCCAGTCAAACGGTACAACCCCCAAGTTTACAGATTCATTAAAAATTATCGCTAACGGGCTTGCAATTTCACTCGCCAGTTCCTTTAATATTCTCGGATGAAGATTATCCGGGCCGCCCGATTTACTCCCGTTAAGTTGTTCGAGTTTGGCTTCTACCTCGGATACTGTAATGTCTACCCCCCCCCCCTTTATTCCCATCAGTCATGCTGCCACTATTCCTAAACTCTTCATTAGCCTCATTAAATACCGAGGCAAAATATTCGTTTAGATATTGTGCCATGCCTAGATTATCCTTAATCTCCACACCATCTACAGTCTTAAGCGGTCCCACTTCTATATTATTTGGGCACATCCCATTTTTAAAGAAACAAATATATAGACATTTGCCACATGTTCAAGTTCTGGATGTTATTTGCTTACCTGAAACAGCATCATAGAACTGTTCCTCACTAAGGATGCTTAGAGGCGGTGATCCTTTAACTAGAGACTGCTCTAATTCATGGTGTTCGGTGGCTAGTGTCTCTAGTGCTTCTGACAAGATCTTGTTTTTCTCCTGCTCATGCTCCAGTTTCAAATTCCTCACCTATAAGTAGACACATGTATGAATAGAATCTATCCTCTAAATAGCTTTGAGCCACACATTCTTGGGAGAGATGAGATTTTAGTTGGTCTTTGAACCATTTACAACAGAAACTGAAGTAGCTGAGTTACTTGTGGATTAAATGAGCGATATTACAGGATAATTCTGTTCCCATCACATGATTTTTTGTCTCCACGTTTTTTAAACTATTGAAAAGTCTCTCGAAAAAAAAGATTAAAGTTTTATATATCGGAATTCTGCAACTGGATTCAACACGCAGCTTCTGACTGGCTAACATGTCAAACAATTACTACGGTTTAAACAATGTTTCCCTGTTTTGTTGGTAGTCAGAATAAAAAAGCCTGTTCTAGTGTTTAACCTGGATCCACATGCAGCAAGCCACTTCTACTGTTCTGCTTTAATTTGGGCCAGCTAGTATAATTTGAATTGCATTTCTCAGCAGGTGTGAGTTACATAGGTGCTAATATTTAATGAACATTTTTAAAATTAGAGCGTGTTAACCCCTAGGATTACTGTTTGCAAGTAAGTTAAGGAAGTGAAAGAGGTGAGAAGAAAGGAGGGGAAAGTGTGACTGGCTGATTTGTCTCTGATGTAATGCTCCTACCACCCTATTGTAAACTGTTCATAGAACAGCCACAAACTGACACAAGAAGAGGGGTTGGGGAAGGGAAGAGGAGAGGAGAAGAGGAGACTGGCGAGCAGATGGGTTTTGCATTTAAAAAAACCCCAAACATATTAAACCTTTGTTATTTTCCTGTGGTGTGACAAATGTCAATCTCTTCTGAACTCCAAGAACTACGAACATGAAAGCAGTAACATATCCCTACTAATCCTCCTCCTCTTCCTTGTGCTATTCCCTCCTTTTCTTTCCTTTTAGGGGAAGATTTACACTTGGACCTCTCCCAGAGAGCCTCCCCCACAAGCCCTCCACCTGCCGCCTTCCCTCCAATCCAAAGACTACTTCAATCTTCGACCTTCTCCCCACACTCTGTTTTTCCTCCGGATACCCAGTGTAAACGCATTCATCTTCCCCTGCTACCGCTTTTCTCTCATTTCCTTCTCAGAGTCCCCTTTGTATCCCCCTTCGCAGCCTTCCCAGTTCTCACACGTAGTTAACTGAAACAGCATTAGAGAGCTAGAGTGACTCAATTTCAGCTTATTTTGTAAGAACTGCTTATGTACCAACATTATCTAAGATTATAAATAATCATAATTTTATACATGTATTTTACTTGCCTCTATGCTTTTTGCAGACTTTTTGCATCAATCTCTGCTTGAACAATGAAAGTTGATTAGGTTAGTTTCACTTTTGTTTATAGCCAAGTTCACTTTCAGCATCTTTGTGCTACAGTCTTTGGGTATCAAACAAGGTAGCATGTTTATGTAAAGCCATTTGTGCCCACAATTTATAAAAAGACTCAATGCAACACTTCACTTGGGGATATTTTAACAAAATGTACGTTAGACAGTTCCCTTAAATTTTGCCAGTTGTATAGCAAGAATGTTAACTTCTTAGGTAGATGAAATGCAACTTTACCCATGAAAAAATATTAGAAAGACATTAAATTTTTATTATAAAAGATAGCAAGCTAAAATGTAGCCTCCTGGCTTTACCACAACATAGTGATACAGGGTAAAAATTTCAAAATGCACCCACATCCCATTTTCAAAAGTGATTTTGGCTCCTAAGTGCCTATGTCAAATAGAACTTATGCACTTTTGAAAACTGTACCAAAAGTAATTAACTAAAGCTAATAAAATCCAGGAAGTCAACTAAATGTTTTATTGTGAGAAGATTCCCGCAGCACCAAAGGATGACAGTTTGAGGAACAGTAGGTGAAGCTTACATGCCATATGTGCTCCAATACCAAGCCCAGTAATTGAGTTTCTTTTATTTAACTGGTAGAGTCAGAATCTTAAAACAGCTCTTCTACAATCCTTTCGTCTGCTTGGTCATTCATGGAATGTTACTCATAATTGTGTAATGAGTACCATGCCCCAAAAGTGAATTCTCCTTTCTCAAAAATAGCCAGCTTTACAGCAGTAACTGTCTTCCATAAATTGCCAGGCTTCACAGCTGCTGAACGCTTATCCAAACAAAAATGTAAAGCTCCTAATACCTAAATAAAAAGTTTCTCCCCTGTGATCCTTGTAGCATTAGACAGCAGCTAAAGATAAATAAGTAAACAAAGTGAGGAAAAAATTAGACTAGGCAAGTCAATGTGACTGGAAGTTGAAAATTGAATTCCCTTGTTTTAAAAGTTAACCAGAGGGAAAGGGAAGAAAAAAAAAAATCAAGTTTAAGATAAAATACAGGCCCTGATCTTATAAGTTTAATAAAGTGGGCAGATACCTATGCCCACGCAGAGCCCCAGAATTTAAAGAAGTCCACCAGTTTGGTGCTCAATGCAGGACAGGAGCCTAAATGAGCAAGTCTTAAAGAGGAAGAATGACTTTCAATGAAAGAAGATTCCAAAAAGCAGCTGAAATTCCATAGAACCTACATCCTATTTTAAAGAGTGAAATGCCTTCAAAGTGAAAAAATTGGTTCTCCTTCCACTTTTAGCCTCTGATTTTTTACTCTAATTGTAGTTCCCTTGCACAGCCTCCACATAATCTATATAAATGCAACCACCACTGAAAGATAAACTTCTTTGAAACCTAACAGCCCTCCCCCAAGTAAAAAATGCAATGTAATGGACCATTCATGCTCAGTGCTATTTTATTTTCTTCCTACTTGCTAATGACCAGGCATATTACTTACTTCTCTTCTACAAGAGCGTTTCCAGTTCTCCAACATTCACAAACCCACCTTGCAATAAGCTGCTTGCAGAGACGGGCCACTTTTCTTCAGAGCTAAATGAGCCTGGTCCCTGATTCTACCAGCAGGAGTTAGAGCATTGCTCCAAGGCAAGCCACTCCTTCCACTACATTCATTAAGTTTTTGCATATAAAAAAAAAAAGAAGCAAAAATACATAACAAAGCAACTGATTTTTCAATCATTTTGAACTAAATTGCCCATTTGCTATGTTGGTACACAAAACTCAGTCCAAAATTCACATTTTGAGCTGAATGCGAATACAAAATACAGGTCTGTCTCATCTTACGCTGGGGTTACGTTCCGCGGTCAGCGCCTAAAGCGAAAACCACGTATAGTCAAAATTACATTGAGTGTAATAGTGGGCAGAATCGCCCCCGCAGAAACAGTATTTACATTGTTATTTTTCTCTTTTTTGTGTGTGTTTTTTTCTTGTTTTTGCCGACCGCGTAAAGCTGAAATCGCACATGTTAAATGCGCCTAAGATGCGACAGACCTGTACTGGCTGAGGATCAACAAAAGTAAATTGGCACTAATGACCATCCCTTTCCCCATCAAAGTCTTCAAAAAACAGTCTGAATAAGTGTTCCAATAAGTACAGTACTGATGAAGCAGTAGAAAAGCAAAGCAGAACCTCCACTGCAATTTAGAGTTACTTTCCCACTACAGTATCTTCAGGGCCAAAGGCAACCCCCTGTCTCCCCACCATTTATAAATAAGATTCTATTGGATATTACTGGCATTTCTGTCAATAGACTTTGCAGACAGACAAGGGAACATACTCAGCATGATACAGTTTCCAGAGGAGTTCCTTGTATTTGTCTCATTCCCTTTTGTGCAGTCTCATTCATTTGCTTCCCTTCCACCTTTTGTTTTACAGCAGTAAGAACAAGTTCAGTAGCTGCTTTTAATGTAATCTCACATTGGGATTGAAATGTTATTGATCTCAGTGTGTGCACAGCTCTGGAAACCAAGTCCAAGTACTAGAGTAATGTACCCTACTACCCTACCATGCATTCCATTCATAGTCTCTGTAAAGTGCAGTTTGTGGTAGAGTTGTAGCAGGTCAAGAATACAGATCTCAACTATTTCCACTGTTGAATTATGAGAGTTTTGAGACCAGCGAGATGGTTAAGACAAGTTAACTATTTCAGTTAGGCTTTCTGTATCATGATATGGAGTACACAATTACAGTAACAGTTTGTAAATCTGACTGTTACTAGTTGAAACTATCGATCCATCTAGTTTTATCTCAGAAAGAATTACAATGATTTTACCTGTGAGACTATAAACTGTATTACTCTGTCACTGCAACTGTTGTTAAAGTTTAATACCTACACAGTCTTCAGTTACATGGGTCAATAAGGCAGGGACCATCTTTTTATTCTGTGTTTGTACAGTGCCTAGTACAGCGCGTTCCTCATCCATGACTGGGCTCCTAGGTGCTACAGGAATACAAATAATAAATATATACACCTTGCCCAGTGGGACAGCATAAGAACTCCAGTTACTAAACAGAAAATTCTGCAGCCTTCATTGGCCTGAGTTCAAATTAAAAGCTGTAAGTGTGAAAAGGAAAGCTGCTGGGCCACAAAGACATTTTCCCTGAAACCTGCTGGTATTTAGAGCAGTTTGGATTACAGACTGCTGTAATTCAGTACCCATCTTCCAATTCATATCATATCATATATCCCAATTCATACCCAAGAATGCCTTCTGTGGTATTTTATTTTCCAAGTTAATTTAAACTGAGGTCCATTAACAATGGCATATTCCAAAAACAGGCAGAATCATACCACTGATGTTTGAGACTTCAGTGCCACAAATACATGGGATTATGATGTGGCATGCTAGCACAGCTGCAAGCAGCCCTATAGAAGTACTGCATATCAACCAAGGTCTGGAGGCAGCTGGAGAGGATGGACAGAGATGGGAAGGAAGAAATCTCGACTTGTCAGGAAAGAGAACTAGGCCAGCAGCTGTTAAAGATGAAGAGATGAGTAAAATAAACTTTGAAATAGAGCAAGACTTAATTTTTTGGCATTTCTGAAATATTACCTGTCTTTATGGAGTCAAGAGGGCAACATGGCTCATTTCATTTCGCTTTCTGAAAGAACACGATCTTAGACGAGTTAATAGAAGCTCTACATTTCGACATTCTGAATTGTGAAGAAGGATCTTCTTCCTTCCCAAACATAATATTTCCCTGGAATTATCTGCAGTAATGCCCAGCTTCAAAAAGCACATTATAATATTGCACTTTTCCAGGTATTCATTGTCCAATCTTGTTTAACAGTCTACCTAAAGTAGCATAGTCTACCATGACAGAACTTCTAGGTTCTCCACTTCTAGGTTCATAGAATCATAGAATATCAGGGTTGGAAGGGACCTCAGGAGGTCATCTAGTCCAACCCCCTGCTCAAAGCAGGACCTAATCCCAACTAAATCAAGTAGGTTCTCCACTTACTCATTGTGCTAGCTTGGGGAGAGTCTTTCAACTTTTCTTTCAGAGACTGTGTAAAAATACCCATCCTATATCAGAGAATAGTTGAGCCTTCGTGTTTGTAACACACATTAAAAGGCACTACAGAATGGCACATTAGTATTAACAGAATGACTGAAGAAGCTCCTCAGCCAGATAGTATTTCTTCAAACAACCCCTTGGGCAAGAGTACCATTTCACTAATAAGCCTCCATTAGCCAGAAAAAATAAATTGAGCCATCAAGGTAATTGTGTCTTCAGTTTCTCCTGAGATCTCAAAGATCTAGGAGTAAGAAATCTAGTGTCTTTTTGGAATACTTACTTACTATAGAGGGTAGATAACCCATGAGCACAGGAAAAAAATCACTGCCCACTCAGCAAATGCTCTGTAGCAAACACAAAGCATTAATTTTTGATCGCTGCTCAAATGCTACTTAGAGTCAGGTCACAACTGAAGAAAAAAAGATAGGCTGCAAAATGGTGATGAAATGGCACAATTAAGGTTTGATATCATGAAGCACCATGACTAGAAGCAATGTTACACACCAGTAGATTACCAGCTTTCTGATGGAGGTACAGAATTAGTTTCTAGTTCTGGAGAAGTTCTGGTCTTTAAAACAGGTTGCTTGTTCTTTGGGACAGCAGTTATTTCTGGTACAAGACCCAGTCTTTATGGCAAATCTCAGAGGTTGGAACCACAGTGATGAATCCATGTCCACCTATCAGGCTTTAGAAAAAAAGTTTTTTGTTTTTTTTAAAACCTCCCTTTCCTCAATCTTCCTACCTTTAATCAATTTTGCCCTGTTGTCCACTTCAAGACTAGTTCTGATTACCAGCCCTTCAACTTGCAAGTTCTGCATTTCACCCTACTGCTGTTTGAGGAATACTATTAATTTACCAAAAACAAGTATTCCAATAGACTGCATGCTATCATGGATAAGACCAACCCTTTGGACACATTTATAGTATTGCAATGTAAGGTGAAATGTCTCTCTAGTTTCAATTTTTTATAACAAAGATTAATATTCTTTTGTTACAAAATTTAAAATGAATTTGTAGCATGAGAATTTCACCATATTTAGAACTGCTCATATATGCTTTTTAAGATAAACTTCTAGCTTTAGTTTCCCATGAAAAGCCAAAGTTTTTGTAGAAGAAGTTTACCAAAATCAGAACCATCTTCTAGAATGAAAGTTCTTGCAGAGAATTTTTATTTTGATCTACAAAGCTAGTCTTTTTTTTTTTAAATAAAAAGTGTTGCAGCCAGCTCCAGTCCTAATATGCATCATGAACTTACAGGGGCGGCTCTAGCTTTTCTGCCGCCCCAAGCACGGCAGGCAGGCTGCCTTCAGCGGCGTGCCTGCGGGAGGTCCCCGGTTCCGCAGATTCGGCGGCATACCTGCGGGAGGTCTGCCAGTCCCATGGCTTCGGCGTACCCGCCGCCGAATTGCCACCGAATCTGCGGACCTCCCGCAGGCATGCCGCCAAAGGCTGCCTGACTGCCACCCTTGCAGGGACCGGCAGGGCGCCCCCCCGCAGCTTGCCACCCCAGGCACGCGCTTGGAGCGCTGGTGCCTGGAGCCGCCGCTGTGAACTTATGTAAAGCTACCAATACAGGGAGCAGTAGGAATCAAAATAGGGGATTCTTTGACTTGTGATATTTAGCATTAAATGTAAGATGACCACCAAGGAAAGTTTAAAAGTAACAGTTTAAGTCAGCCTTCAACTGTAGAGAGAAGTCTGAAACATGAACACAACTGTATATTCCAGTACAAAAACAAACCCACACAATTGCTACAATGCAGCTCATTGTTTCCCTAGCACCAGTTTCTTCCCACATAATTGAATTATTTTGGTCACTACCAGTTTGAACTAGTGCTGAGTAGTTTATCATTCTACTACTTACAGCTTCCATGTTTAATATTTGGTGTTACCTGCATCTATACAGTTCTAGCTGTCTGTTCAAACCTAAAAAGTTCAGCTACATCTAGTGACTGACATCTTTCAGTATCTTCCCCATTGATAAGATTATAGGAACCTTCCCAACATCCTCTGAGCAGCACAACTGTAAATAAGTGGAGATTTCAAAGATGGCACAGAGTCCTCTCTTATTAACATGTTTCTGAACATTAATAGTCACATAAAGGTGCCCAGCAAAGTCAGTGGCATGATGACGTGCTTTTAGATTTTCCACTGCATAAGTACATGACTGAGAAAGTTTGGTCTAGGTGTGTGCTGAAATGAAAGCTGAAGCCAGTTGGTACATATACAGCAGAATGCAGTTATAAGTTTATACTGCAGGTACTCCTGGTTTTAAGCATATGTTTGAGTTTCAGTAAAATCAATTATTCTGGAAGATAATAGAATCATAGAATGAAGACCTTAGTGTAAAAGTTTAGATGGCATAGCAGAATTCCTGGAGTATTAAGAGTTTTCCAATACAGAAAAATACACTTTGAGAAAGCTTTCATCAACTTATTGCTTTAAACGGTAGCTTTCTCATAAGCTAACCCACTAACAATAAGGAAGATTACAACCCATCACGTGGCCTGACTCTGTCAAAGCAACACAGCAAGAGCCTTTACTGACTCCAGTAAGTCCTCCTTGTAGCTTTTAGTAAACATTTTTTTCTTCAAACCATTACTGTCATGTTGGTGTAAGCCAGTGCATTGAAACACTGAGCCAATTTTTTTTTTAAATCCATCATGCTTTGTTGCAACAAATCATTTCTTGCTCAGCGAGATGCCTGCTCAGCGCTGATAACATTTACTGTTTACTCATTTCAGAGAGAAATTTATAGAAGGAATAGTTGTGTGTCACTAACAAGTGACTTATGCTGCTACTAATGGGTACATGTTGAACACACAAAACAAGATGATGTGACTAATCAAGGAGGTAAGCGGAGCACATTGTTGACAGGTAAAATGTTACAGACTGGTCTGCATCATGGAAATATGGCTGATCGATACCATAGGCTCAGGGTTAGCTCACCACATCGTGCCCAGGATACTTTAGTCAACCAGACCCAGAAAACTCATCAAGCAAAGATGATACTCCTTTCCCTTCCTGGCTCAAAAGCAGGAAATACTCACTTCAAATCGAAAGTTTCTTCATTACATCCACCTAATCTGTAAATCCAAAAACTAATCCAGGCATCCTGACAATCTGTATCACCTCAGCCTGATCCAAAACTCACTGAAGACACCACAGGCTTCGCTGAGGTGGTGATAGAAACACACAGATAGTCAATTTCACAAGACTCACACTAGAGATTTGCCCCACCAGGCAGCTGACACTTCTGAAACAACTCCCCAAAGCTTTCTGCAGGAACTCTCCACAGCCTTGCAAATAGTGTCTATCCATACACAGTCTGCCATACCGTGACCTGGAATTCAAGAACCAACCCCTTCCCTTGTGGGGTCCACTTCCGTTCCCAGGTGGATAAGGTCTCTCTCATTGTAAACAAGCCACCAGCATAGCCCACCCCAGCAGTTTAAAGTAGCCCTACTAAATCCTAAAGTTTATAGAAAGTCCACAAGACACCGGAGTGCTCTTGATCACTGCACTTACCATTATGCTGATAAACCACTTTTGCCCAGAAATTGCAAGAGGCTCAGACTGGGGCCAGGATGTCTCTCAGTCAGCTTGGTATCAGTCTGAATAAACTTGAGGTGATAATGGTGGAGTTTAAGGAGGCACCTAGAGGATTTGGCTGAGGTTAGTTAGCACCCCTCCTTCAACTGAGGCCACATTTATGGCCAAAAATTCGCCACTTAGAGGACTGGTGTATTCCTAGTTTCTAGATTATCAATATTTCAGTGACCAAGATTCCCCCCCCCCCGCCCATTTATCTCCAGAAAGGAGACTGTGACAATTCCTCTTGGACATGGACCTTGCTATCATAATCCCCACCTTTCACATTTACACTTGACTACTGCAATATGTTCTCCTGCAACTTCTGAATAGGTTTAGGTTAGTACAAAATACAAACTGTTTTGAACTATGTAGCCCTCTGGGAGCATGTGACCACACTGCTCCACAATCTGAACTGGCTGCAATTCATGTATTTGTTTTGAACTAAAAAGTCATATATGGCCTGGGACCATTCTCTCCTTGCAAGATCCTATTTCAGTTAATATCAGCAACAGTACTGGAATGTCTCTGGTATACAAGAGGGAGCTGCTATCAGCAGGACATTCTCTAAGAAGGTCCTATGACTGAAATTCACCCCAACCACCCCTGCAGGAGCAATACACCCCATAGTTTGTTGAGAGCCAGGGCGAGGCAAAGTCCATCTTTTCCAGAAAGCCTCTGGGGAAGGCTGAAGTAGCTGGGGTTAGGACAGTGATTTGTTTCATGTTTTCCTGCTTTGTAGTTGTATTTAGGGGAAGAACTGCTATTGTTTTGATTCTACAGTGGTTTTTGCATTGTATTTCTAATCAATGGTATGGGTGTCAAGTCTGGGATAGGAACTCTTGCATGCTTATCAAAAAGTCAAATAACCACACAGACCCTTTTCCGAAGGTTTTTTTTAAAATAGAGATTTGCAGTGGGTACACATGTAGCCATGTCCCCCTTCAGAGTATTTTTGCACTTGCCTTTTATTTAGATGACTGAGTTGTGGGAGGAGAGGTTCAGCAATATACAAAAACTCTAATCTGGGGTTAAAACCAGTGATAGAAGATGCCAAAATAGTGCATTCTGCCCCCATTCTATTTACTCCAGTCTTTTTAGTCACATACTGATTAGCCAAAACACTAAGACTCATTCAAATGAATCAATTTTGTCCATTTCCTTTTAGTATTTTATTGCTATGCTATTTTGAGTTGAACTGAAATCAATACGGTTGGTGCAACTACATAGTACCTTATGCCAAAAGTCTTTGTACATCACTTATGTCAGCACATCTTTGGGAAGTTGTGCTTTGTTTTAGTGTAACTTGCTGCAGAGCCAGAAGTGAGTTTAAAAAAAAAAGTAACCCTTACAAAATGAGGCCCCCTTCCTTCAAAACACTACACCCATGAATAACCTCATGCATCAAACAGTAGCGTCAATGGAACTGTTTGCATTCATAAGATTACATGTTAAGCATTAAACCAGGTCAAGGCCATAAGCTTTAGAAGATTTTCAGCGATGGTCAGGTGAATAAAAGGGATGCCCATGAGAATGAAATGTTAACTTTTACCCACCAAGGTGTAAGATCTAAAAAGATCCCTTGACACTGCACCTTTTAAACTGGTAACATTTCCTTTTTGATTTTAAGATTTTATAAATTTAACGAAATAAAAGGAGAGTTTACGTTAAGCTATATTTCCCTTAATACATTTAAGTTTTCAAAATACCAATGATTGTGTTTCTAATAACTGCATTTTCCCCTTTCATCCCTGATGAATATGAAATAGTTATGTCCACTTATTTCAACATTACTTGTTGGTGCTTTTCCTGTCCAGGCAACTATCAGGGTCTTTTGCTGATTTGACAAACTTCTCTGCCCACAAAGAAAAAAAAAATGCTGCTGCACAGGGATTTGAGCATCATTACCACAGATGTGTTTAAAGTTTTAGAGTAAACGGAGCCAGACTGGCTGCTTTCAATGACATCCTACCTGTAAATTTAGTTCTCAACACTACAAGTTCCAGATTCCGAACCTATCATTAGTTACTTATGAAGGCTGGCCAAATGTTATAAAAAAAAACTGTTCCATAGCCAATGCTGCATGTTTCTTAATCTTTTATAAAAGTGTGTGTTTGAAAACATTTAGTTTGAGGCTTTATTTCCATGGTACAACTTGGTTTTATTATGTATCTTTGGTAAGTGGGAAAGTCTCTATAAGTTTATGTACCACGAGCCAACTGACCATTTATCATAATCTCAGATACTCCGAATAGTCCATCCTACAGCTACTCTGTAGGATGGAGTTGTTCCCTGTGAACTCTGTGTGGATGTGGGAGATGGTGTTTTTTGGGCGGAAGGAGGGACAGCTCTGGGATGTTTTTTTACAGCCCAAACAGTCAGCTCATTACTTGCATGAAATTTCCATTGAAGCCACTAGGCATAGCATATGGCTGACAGCAAAGTTTGGCCCTTAGCCTAGGTGAGGCCGTTAGATCTGGAAGACATAAGAGCCTTCAAAGAAAGAACATCTATAGTTGTATCCCTGCTGTGATATTTTGTTTGAGTCCTTTAGAAACTAAAGTGAAAATTGATTATCTGGTCAGTTTCACCTAGTAGATATATTTGAACAAACACCCAAGAAGCTTCAATTAGAGACTAGCTGCAATTTTAACAGAAGAATTTCTACTGGATAAGTGCCACGCCATACAACTACCTCCACAAAAGTCATGTCTACTGGCAGTCTCAGACAGGAAACGGTGGGTGGGCATGGAGACTGGATTACCCCTTAGCTAAAGAGGTGGCCCTTGCAAGGTCAGGGTGGAGCACATGAGCAGAAGGGTGAGAGGAAGCCTGCACTGGTATATCTGTTTGTGATGGAGAAATTCTATCTCTAGAGCTGTCAAGCCAGCAGTTGTCATCAGCACTATACTGAGTAAAAGAGCCAACTGCATTGGTGAGTACTCAAATACACCAGCTAAAGCTAAGTTTACAGTGGCAATGCTCCTCTTATCCTTGCTATTCAGGATATTCGTGACAAAATGTGAATACGCTACTATTTTAAGACAAGACCTTCAGGTCATTGCTCATTTGCAGCCATATTCTGCCCTCAATTTTCACACAACACAAGTGACACTTTGGCTCTGCCCACATAATGACAATGCCGTCATCTATCCTTTTGGTGCAAGGCCAAAAAACATTTATTCACAGAAGTGTATGACTTAGTTTAAACCTTTTAACAAGCAAGTCAAACAAACAGTGGCATAAGTGCCCTTTACAGACATAGGTTTTACAATTTACTGAAAAATATCTGGCTGTTTGAAATATAAAAATGTTTTATGAGGGTGATGTGCACAAACTAGAATAGTGATTTTCAGAATTTACACAGTTATATCATTTGTGAGTAATCTAGTATTCACCAGCTATTCCTTTAACAATAGCTGCAATAATGCAATCAGAATTAAAAAATAAAGTTCTCAGAAGACAAGGTAATAAGTTGGAAAGGCACAATTAACAGTAATATTTAGAACTACATTTTAAGATACAAAAGCCTTCAAGTTTAGTAGTATTCCAGCTGTGAAAAGTTTTCATCTCCAGAAAGATGTATTGGAATTGGAAAAGGTACACAAGGGCAACAAAAGTGATTAAGGGTATGGAACAGCTTCCATATGAGGAGAGATTAACAAGACTGGGACTTTTCAGCTTGGAAAAAGAGAGATGACTAGGAGGGGATATGACAGAAGTCTAAAATCATGACTGGTGTGGAGAAAGTAAGTGTTATTTACTCCTTCACATAAGAACCAGGAACCACCCAATGAAATTAATAGGCAGCAGATTTAAAACAAACAAAAGGCAGTATTTCTTCACACAACGCAGTCAAACTGTGGCCCTCATTGTCAGGTGATGATGTGAAGGCCAAGACTATAGCAGGGTTCGAAAAAGAACTAGGGGCTTTTCTTCATGTACAGCGCTATTGTAGCGATTTAGTGAAGACGCTCCTATGCCAATGGGAAAAGCTCTCCTGGCAGTGTAGTTAATCCACCTCCCTGAGAGGCGCTACCTATGTCAGTGGGAGAAGCTCTCCCGTTGACATAGCACGGTCTACATGTAGAGTTAGGGTGGTATAACTACACCACTCAGGGTCCCGGGGGGGAGGGGGTTCGGATAGGGGGCAGGGGCCAGGCCATGCCTGGCTGTCTGGGGAGGCACAGCCTCCCCTAACTGGCCCTCCATACAATTTCGGAAACCTGATGTGGCCCTCAGGCCAAAAAAAAAAAAAAAAAAAAAAAAAAAAGTGTTCCACACCCTGCTGTACAGTGTAAACAACTCATGTGATAACTACAGTCACTAATCCTAAGTGTAAAACAAGCACTGCAAATTAGGGGCACTGAGTGCTATATTCATAGTTGTACACCAACCACTACACAATTCCCTACAGACCCCAAAACAGCAGGGCCAAGTAGAGCACAGTACACCACAACACATTACTGTGGCTCACTGTTAAAGTGCTCTTTCAAAGCCTCCCTGAGCTGTATAGCGAGCTCTTCTGATAGCCCTTGTGTCCGACTGTTCAAACTCAGACAGCTGCTACACCTCCAACCCAGCGGCAATTTCCCCCCCTTTTGCTTTGCATATATTATGCAGGACACAGCAGGCAGTTGTAACCATTGGTATGTTTTTTCCCCTAACATCCAATCTTGAGAGTAAACACCAGCATCCCTTCAATCTATGAAAAGTGCATTCAACTATCATTCTGCACTTGCTCAACCATTAGCTGAATCTTTCCCTGGTGTTGTCGAGGTGGCCGGAGTACAGCTTCAAGAGACAGGGGAGCAAGGGATAGGCTGGGCTCCCCAGGATCACTATTGGCATTTCAACATTGCCAATGGTAATCCACTGGCTGGGGAAAAAGTCCCTGCTTGTAGCTTTCTGAACAGTCCTGTGTTCTTAAAGAAGCAAGCGTCATGCACCTTCCTACCAGGCAACCTTGATGTCAGTAAAGCACCCCCGATGATCCACCAACACTTGCATAACCATAGAAAACTAGTCCTTTCTGTTGATGTACTCTGACACAAGGTGGTCTGGTGCCATAAAAAGGATGTGTGCACCATCCACTGCAGTTTGGGAACCCCACTGCTGTAAATCCATCCCAGATGTCATGTATGTTAACAAAAGTCACAGTCCTGCATAGCAGGAGATGATTAATGGCCCTGCACACTTGCATTACAATGGCCCGCACAATGGATTTTCCAACTATAAAATAATTTCCCAGTGACTGGTAGCAGCCCAGCATTACAAGTTTCCAGTGTGATCGACACTCACTTCTCCACTGCCAGTACAGCTCTCATTTTGGTGTCCCTGTTCCGGAAAGGCTGGGGCTAGCTCAGTGCACAGATCCAGGAACATGGCCTTGTGCAACCGGAAGTTCTGTAGCCGCTGCTCATCATCCCAAGCCTATATTACAATGCGATCCTACCTGTCAGAGCTTGTTTCTCGTGCCCAGAAGTGGCGCTCCACCATTTGCAGCTGCTCCATGAATGCCACCAACAACATTTAATTGGTTCTTGCTGTGTCCCACAGCAATCTGTCCAACAAGAAATAGTCATGTTCCCTGCTGATTTGGTTATTCTTATGGCTCTGCAAATACTGGAGGATTGAGTATCCTGTGCTTGCAACGCTTTTGTCAGAAAAAATGGACAGTAAGAAGGGCTGTGCGGGGTCATGGATTTTTTAAAAAGGTGCAAACAAATTACGGGAAACAGATGACATTATGGGATGGAAACAGTTGCACGCTGAAAGTTGATCCCTTCCTCCCAATCACCCCTGTATGACTCATCTCTGTCCCAGCACGCATTGCCAAAAGCTTTCCCAAAGACAGCATGCTGGATGGTGGCAGGATAAAACGGTTACTCACCTTCTTGTAACTGTTGTTGTTCATGTCCATTCCAATCAGGTGTGCGCCCGCTGTGTGTACAGTTGCCGGAAATTTCCCCCCCCCCAGCAGCTCCCATTCGGTCAGCTGTGGAGCCCACTGGAGTGACGCCTTCATGGCGTTCAATATATGACCCTGCCGACCCAACCCCCCTTCAGTTCCTTCTTGCCAGCTACTCCGACAGAGGAGTAGGAGGGAGGGTATTGGAATGGACGTGAACACCACCTTGAAGAACAACAGTTACAAGGTGGTGAGTAACCGTTTTTTCTTCTTGGAGTGCTTGTTCACGTTGATTCCAATCAGGTGACTCCCAAGCTCTACCCCGGAGGTGGGGTCAGAGTTAAGGTATCACTGATTGGAGCCCCGCTCTGCCGAAAGCTGCATCATCTTTAGCATGCTGTGTGATGGCAGAGTGAGAGGTGAATGTATGCACCGAGGACCAAATAGCTGCCCTGCAGATATCCTGTATCAGGACCTGGGCCAGGAACACAGCTGATGAGGCCTGTGCCATTGTGGAATGAACCTTAAGCAGGGCTGGGACCTTGGCAAGCTCATAATGTGTGCTGATGCAGGCCATGATCCAGGAAGATAATCTTTGAGATGAGACCGGGAGTTCTTTCATGCGGTCTGCCATGAGCAGCTGGTTCGACCTCCTGAACAGCTTTGTGCGCTTGATGTAGAATGCTAACGCCCGCCGAACATCCAATGAGTGCAGCCTTTGCTCTTGGGTACTGTTGTGTGGCTTGGGATAGAAGACAGGTAGAAAAATGTCTTGGCTAGTATGGAATTGTGACACTACCTAAGGGAGAAAGGCCAGGTGAGGTCTAAGTTGCACATTGTCCTTGTGGAAGACCGTGTATGGTGGATCGGCGGTAAGGGCCTTTGGCCTTGTCTATACTACAGGAAAAGTCAATTTAAGCTATGCAATTTGAGTTATGTGAATAGCGTAACTCAAGTAGATGTAGCTTAGATCTACTTACTGCAGGGGCCACACTACGCGATGTCGACGGGAGATGCTCTACCGTCGACTCCTTACTCTTGATCCGGTGGAGTACAGGAGTTGACAGGAGAGCGGTGCCATGAGTCTCTGTTCTCCAAGATCTTCTGCTGTGCCAATTCTGCCACTGCCACCTGCCACTGAGAAGCTCGGTGCTGGGTCCTGCTGTGCCGAGGTGGACTGTGGTTTAAGAAATCCTTCCACGAGGAGCTGTTTCAACCTGAAATCCCGCTTTTTGGTCCTGGGTCAAAAACCCTTGCAAATCCCGCACCTATCGGCTTGGTGAGCCTCCCCCACACACTTTAAACAAGTGTCGTGGGGATCGCCCGTTGGCATGGACTTAATGCAGGACTTGAACCCCGGGGATTGAGGCATGCCCTCAGGTCTCCAAGGGGAAGGGTCAGAGTGGAGGGGGAACTACTACTAATAAAACTAGAACTATAAACTACTGAGATAAACTAACCTAGAAAGTTGGGGAAGCAAGTAGAACTTGTACGCAAGCCACTTGCAGTTACGACAACTGTCACAGGCAGTAAGAAGGAACTGAGGAGGGGCTGGGTTGGCAGGGTCATATATTGAGTGCCATGAAGGCACCACAGCTGACCCGATGGGAGTTGCTGGGGGGAAATTTCCGGCAACTGTGCATGCGGCGCGCGCACACCTGATTGGAATTGACGTGAACAAGCACTCAAAGAAGCAGCACACTTTCCATGGTGTACCACTCTGCATCGACAAGCACTCCTGATGAATATGTGCAGCACCAATGCAAGGAGCCAGGTATGGATATGCACAAACAATATACCAACTGAGGCTGCTTTATGTCAACGTAACACGAGTCAACCAAAGTTTGTAGTGTAGGCCTAAGTGTTAATATATTTTGTGTCTTTGGCCTCCATTCTTCCCATCTAGAGCTAAAAATAGTTCTGTTCACTCCAGAGGAGAGGGGTTCTGTATTCTATAGATTGTTTAGTCTCTGCTTGTGGAACCAGATTCTCCAAAACTACATTCCTTAAGCTGTTTGGGCCTTTATGATGTCACAGCTGTACACCAACTCTAAGATTTCATTCTGAGGTTCTAGCCATGAAGTGCTGTGGGGATATTTTGTTGTTTGTTAATGTGAGGAGAGGAAAGATATTTACCTGGGGCAGCCTGTGGGGAACAGAGGTGAAGCAAGGAGCAGAAGAATGAAAGACTACATTAAAGAAAAAGGACAGTTTTCAACCATCCCTCAAACTCCAGAGTCCCATGTAAAGCAGTTCCTAGTGAAACGCTGCATGAATTCCATGGGACTGTTTAATAATGGAATAAAACTAACAAGCCATACTCCATCAGCAATAAGCCACTCCAGTATGTGCATTAGTAAGCAACTAACGCACTGGAATGGCTGAAGGCATTTTCCCTTCAGTCTCATATCTCAAGTTGATCAAAGCCAGATACAAACTTTCACACAGGCTAGTTTAACTCACCCACAGAATTCCACTGAGGTTACACAGCTAGATGCTGAATCTTGTTGATACAAATTATATGCAAACACACTACCTATTACAGTTAAAAATCAAATTGCTGAGAGAGGACACAAGACTTTCCCCCCCCTTAAATCAAAATTCATTCTTCAAAAAAGCATAATAAAAAAATGTAGCAACAATTGAGCTTTTGGCAAGGGGGTAACAATCAGAACAGAAGCATATCAGTTATTTGTATGACAGTAGCACTTAGAAGCCAGTCACAGGTCAGAACCCCATTGTGCTAGGC
The DNA here is from genome assembly GCA_003942145.1 of Platysternon megacephalum. Taxonomy (NCBI): domain Eukaryota; kingdom Metazoa; phylum Chordata; order Testudines; family Platysternidae; genus Platysternon; species Platysternon megacephalum. The sequence continues at coordinate 10,753,912 of QXTE01000024.1, forward strand.
ACTGTATAAAAGAAGGATCTCTGCTCCAAAGAACTTACACTTACAGTGCGCTATTGCTGTTGTAAGTCTTTAGCCTCTTCGGGTGAAAAAAGGAGCTTTCCTATGCTAATGCCCTATTTACCTGATGGAAATTTGAAATTATCTTGTAGAGCCCAGTACTGCTGGTAGCTATACAGTATTTTTTTTAAATTAACTTTATACAATGTTAAAAACAAGGCAGTAAAGAAATATGCAACAACATGCATAATGGCACCAACAGAAAAACAAAAAAATATATAATGGTACCAGGCTTTGACTGTGCAATTGCATACTGAACAGGTTGGTCTGTCCACTAGGATACACGGTCTATCAGCTGTTCTGCACACAGCTGACATACTTTAAACCTGGTCCAGGCAGACCGGCTTGGGATCAGAACAACATTCCTCAACTGCCCTACTCAAGAGTTGGCAGCTTAAGGCCTTGGGCTTACTGGACTTCAGCAGCTCTCTCCCCTTAATTACGTGAAGGAGGAAAGAGGATCCCTCTAACATGGCTAGTTTTCCTCCTCTCAGGACATCCGTGGGAAGAAAAAAAATTTAAGCTCTCCTGCAGGGGTGGAAAAGAATATTACATACCATGCTGTCAGGACAGACTTTATAAAAAAACTTGGAGCCAACAAGATGTGTGCTCAACCTCACCCTTACACCTCTTCTCACATGCAGTAGTCCATTTCCTCTCCCTCCCACTCATCTGTCTTTTCAGACTAAACCAGGGGTCTCAAACTCAAATGACCTCGAGGGCCACATGAGGACTAGTACATTGGGCCGAGGGCCGCATTTACTGACACCTCCCCCCCGCTGCCCTCGGCCCCGCCCCCACTCCACCCCTTCCATGAGGCCCCGCCCCTGCCCTGCCTCTTCCCACCCCTTCCCTGCCCCCATTCCAACCCCTTCCCCGAAATCCCCACCCCAACTCTGCCCCCCTCCCTGCCCCCAGGGGGCACAGGAGGGGTGTGGGGTGTGGCGGGGGCTCAGGGCAGGGAGTTGGGGTGAGGGGTGCAGGAGGGGGTCAGGGTGCAGGGTATGGCAGGGGGCTCAGGGCAGGGGGTTGGGGTGCAGGAGGAGTGCGGTGGGGGTTCAGGGCAGAGGGTCGGGGTGCAGGGTGCAGCAGGGGGCTCAGAGCAGGGGGTCAGGGGGTNAGGTTCCAGCCGATTCCCGGCGCCGGGGCAGAGCAGGCAAGCAGGCAGCCACTCTAAGTAAACATTGGGGGAGGGCGGGGGGGCCGTGAGGAGCTTGCGGGTCGCGTGCAGTAACCCTGCGGGCCGCATGCGGCCCACGGGCCGCGTGTTTGAGACCCCTGGACTAAACTCTTTGGGTAGGGAGGACCAGGTGTTCTTCTAAGTATGCATATTCTCAGCTCCTCAGCACAAGCAGCATCTCCCATGCCTGGAGCCTCTGGGCACTAATATAATATGGTAGTGATAAGCTTATAGAAAGGCTTATCTCATCAGTAACTGTCCTCCCATACCATATGGGTGTGTCATTCTTTGATGTATGTAGTTACTTTTTCGGTATAACCCAAGGTGTGAATTTAAACCAATATGGTTAACCACGTTAACTGCTTATGTTGACACATTCATTCTGGTATAAAAAAATATTGTTCTTTGCTTCAGTTTGTCACTTGAGAAAAGAGGTTTACCTACTTATTGAAAAGAGCTATTCCCCTAGAAAAGTGTCCAGATTGGGATGTGGCGGGGAATGTTATATCAGTATCATTACACTGGTGTAACTAGATTAGTATTACTGGTAAAACTTGCTGAAGCAGACAAGTCCTAATTCAGACTGCAAACCCTAATGGTAGGGACCTATCACCATGCTGAATGCAAAGTTTACTATATGACATGGACTATGATAGGAAGCACCTTCAGACCTGACAGACAACAGCAGAGAAGCCAGCTGTATATCAGAACATTTTAGTTGTACCACAGGTCCCAGAGTGTGTCAAATGTTTTCAGCCCAAAGAAAAACACTACTCTAAAGGGGCAAAGAAGGCACAATATCTACTTTGTAGCAGATTTTTAGTCCTGTTCTATCCCTTTTGCTGTGCTCAGGTGGTGGAAAGAGAGCAGAAGTGACCTGCAAGTTTCCCACTGGGTGCAAGGGAGAAGGGAACATCCCCAGTGCTCCAGAGCCAGCTTTCATGCCTCCTTCATGACAGGTGGCAAGTCAGAGATTGGGAAGAAGGCATGGCCACAGCACACTATTCTGGCTATCCCCAGAGGGCACAAGGTCCCTTGGGGATCACAACCAGCCAGTTTACGTACATCAGCATCCAAACTACTCTAACCTGAGTCACAGCTGGAAAAGGGAATCATGGAATCAACTGGTTGCTGGTTCTCAGCTTTATTCCATCTCCCAAATGTCCTGGATGGCTGTGAGGCATCCTTCACTAGGTGCTCTCCTAGGCTCAGAGAGCCAGTTGAGCTTTTATCCTTCTGTCCCAAGGGTCCCACAAGTCTGTCAGGCAATATAGCAACCAGAGCTGCTCTCCTTACTTTCCTGCAATACACTGGGCAGGCAGTGGGGGGGAGCTGCTGTCCCTTTGCTGCAGTTGCTCACAGTGCTCATGCCCAGGGCATTTGAGGCTGTAGGGGAGGCACCCCATACTTTCTTCCCATAGGAGGCAGCGGGGCCGATTCACTACACAATACAAATCAAACTGGGGGCAGTTCAGTTTTCAATTCACAATCAAGTCAGTTATCAGTCACCCTGAAGGATAATTTAGAGCTCTGGTTTTCACAACGGGCTCCTGGTCACAACATGGACACCCCGCGCGAGGAGCTGTACAGGACAGAAAGTTTCATGTACTGGAAGAGCATGCAATCCAATTTAAATATAGGAGTGTAAAATGAGAACAGAGTGAAGCAACACCGACAAATATTTACAAGGCTAGCCTTGCGCACAGCTTGAGGTTTCCAAGCTATTTAAAGCAACATGAAACAAATAAAAAGCAATCACCTCTCCACTGGCCTTCTACATAGACATTACACTTACAACTGGTATAAGCACTATGATCATTCAAATTGCAAATGCATTTATCTGAATGTATTATGCTAATTATGCACATGTGACTAGTGAAGTATCACACCTTGATATATCTACCCAAGTTAAATATACTGTGAATGGTTCCTGACAAAAGTTAGTGCAGAGAATGCAAATAAGGAATGTATTATTCTGGATTATGTACACACCAAGCCTAATATTTAACACTGACTAAAATAATCTTCAAAAATAAAGATGGTAAATGGGGAAATGCAAGTTTAATAAAATCTTTCAGCCATTTATCAGTTAATCATCTTTTGGAACGTTTACCACAGGCAGTGAGAAAGATTCAGCCAAGTTAACTAAGGAGAAAATTGTTGAAACTGAAAATAGGCAGAGTGCAAGTAATATCTCAATCTTTAAAAAGGAACGTCAATTTTAAAATCATGTTGTTTAAAGATTGTTACTAATGCCACCTTTGATCATAAGAAGTGAGTTTTACAAAGATCTAAATTACTATTCAGCATACTTTTTGTATTTCTATAGTGCTAGAGCAGGGGTCGGCAACCTTTCAGAAGTGGTCTGCCGAGTCTTCATTTATTCACTCTAATTTAAGGTTTCACGTGCCAGTAATACATTTGAACGTTTTTAGAAGGTCTCTTTCTATAAGTCTATAATATATAACTAAACTATTGTTGTATGTAAAGTAAATAAGGTTTTTAAAATGTTTAAGAAGCTTCATTTAAAATTAAATTAAAATGCAAAGCCCCCCGGATCGGTGGCCAGGACCCGGGCAGTGTGAGTGCCACTGAAAATCAGCTTGCGTGCCACCTTCGGCACGCGTGCCATAGGTTGCCTACCCCGGTATTAGAGGATGAAAAAAACAAGTTAAATTAGCTTTGCTTTTGTTTAATCAAGTTTCTCTTTCAGATTCTTGGTGCTGCAACGAATGAAGTTCTAATACTGTAGAAAATAGATTTTAAAACCTGTTTATATGGAATTTAGATATCAGTCTGCAGTTTTATAATTTTGGGGACATTTAAGTAGAGTCCCTTTAACTATGCTAGTGATACAGTAATTCATGTTACTAATGTCATTGTCAACACCAGGTTAAACTGCCCCTAGATTGTAGTTAGAAGCTAGGATACTAGATCCAGCAAGAGGAAAAAGCTTGCTTTCAACAAGATTTACTAACCTTGTGACAAAGTCACCACCGGAAACATTCCAAGTTACACTTGTTCTGACGATGGAGCTTCAATGACAAACTAAGCTTCAGTAAAAATTCAGCCTGAAGATAATTGAACAGCTTCCTAAAAATCACTCTTTAGTCTTTTGAACGGTTTAGTGAATACGTTTTAGATACTCTATGTTGAGGGTTTCATCCCAACGTCAACAAGGAGAGCAATAAACCCATTAACTTTCAGAGGGTGGACGCCAAGGCAGGCACGTTGACAGGTTTGTGGTTGCAAAAAAGACACTATGAATGAAGTGACTGTTAGCGGCTAAGCAACTCGAAAGCCGGAGGGTCCAGCCTGTTCACCTTGCCCCGTGTCCCGGCCTTACGCTGAGGGCCAGTCTCCTAGTGTGCAGGGATAAGAGCAGTCCCGCCCATCACCTCCACGGCCCGGCCGCCTCACAGGCTGCTGCAGCTGCTCCTCCCAGATTAGAGGAGACGCGAGCGCCTTAGAGGTACCTCGTGCCCTGGCTGCCGGGTCCTGCAGTGCCCTGGCGCGGCTCTCACACCACCCAGCGGGGCGCTGCCCAGGCGGAGCTCTCTGCAGCTGGCGGGGGCATGCCTGGCACCCGTGCGCAGCGCTCCCGGCTCCAAATCCCAGCCAGCTGCTGCGGGGCACCCAGCCCTCCGCCGGGCGGTATCGCGAGAGCCGAGCGGGGCCCGCCGCAGACTGGCCGGGGCGCAGGAGACAAGTCGGTTCCCCGCCCGGCCACGGAGCACGGGGTCATCGCACCACTCCACAATGCCCCCCGGCCCTGCGCGGCAGCCGCCAGCACGCGGGGCGAGTGGGGAGGGCCAGGGCTGCCCGGGCGGCTCCCGGCCCCGTCGCCCATGCGGCCCGGCGCGGCCCCTTCTAGCTGCGGGCGAGAGACAGAGACCCGCGGCCGGACGGGTCGGGGAAGGTGATCCCCAAAGCGCTGCAGAGGCTAACGGCGCGGGCTCGGCCATGCTGCTATGCTTAGTGCAAGTTCCCACAGGGCCCTAGCGAGCGCTGTGTTCAGAGCCAGCCCGGCCGGGAGCTGCAGCCCTTCTCCCTAAAGCACTCTTAGGGCAAAACGGGGTGTGCTTAAAGGTTTAGTCTAGTCATTTTCCTCCACAACAGTCCCTCTTTTAAGGCCCCGCCACACTTTGTGCATCAGTTCCACATGCATAACCTTATCCGCTCCGCACTGCCCCCTGGTTTATTCCTAAGTGCCGCCTTAGCTTTCGGACAAGCTGCAACGTTTGTAAAAGGTGATTAAGGCTTTCCTCCAAATCAGCTTTACCCTGCATAAGTCACCGTTGCCCAACCTGATGTGATTGCGGAGGGGGGGTGTACGGGCAGGCTGAAGTTTTCTCACAATACAACCAGGAGTTGGAAGCTGAACTCCCACACTAGTTTAAAAATTCAAAGATAAAAGACGTATGATTTATAATGCATCAGTAAGGACTCTCAGGCACAGGAGTACCATTTGTGGCTGTACTGTATAATTATGCTACAACTTCACCCAGGAAGGGGTGGGCTATGGAGAAGAAGACATTCCTTCTTGCTAGTTAACATTTTTTCAAAGGTCAAAAACTGGACCCAATACGACTAATACACAGCAGCATTCTGAAAGTTAACTTTGCATTTTAACAAGTTTGCAAGCTGCACTTTTTAGTACTGATACACTAGCAAAAATCAATTTTTGATAAAAACTAGATAAACTATTGAGCATGAGATAAGGCATTTCTTTCACAACTACACATTTGTTGTTTGACAGGTGGCATTAAATAGATTACTGGCTGCAAAATTCAACAAAATTAGTGCAGTAGACACAGTAAAATGAGTGAGACAGTGGACATTAGGCAAGGAAGAAGTCTGATCAAAGAGCCCTAAAAAAGGGCAAGAAACTTGGATCTAGAGAGGCTATGAAAACAGGTAGTGATTAGGAAAAGAGGCCCAGAGATTGCAGCAGACATGAGTGTCAAAGAAGCCCACAACACATCTGAAAGAGATTGCAAGACCCTTTGAAAACGATCCTTCATGAAAGGAGTTTGACAGTCTAAGTTAACTCCGCTTTTGAGTGTCCTGTTAGCAGAGAGGTGTGTGTCAGGAGAGGAATTTTTGAAAATAAGTGTCTTGATTTCATGATAGCATTCTTGGAATCTCTTCTGCTCATGGTCTCTGGCTATATCTGCGTGTTCCACATATAAACCTTACATGAGAAGAACTCCATTGTTTACACAAAAGTAGTGTGAGTATTCAACACATGCTGGCAGAAGCTAGAAATACATGGCTAGGGCCAAATCCTTTTTCCAGGGCAGAGCCCAAGTATATGGCATTTGCACTGGAGAGATCATCAGGAACAGGAAGAAGACTATTCATGTAGCATTAATGTTGCTTTTGTTGAATGGAATTTCCAATATAAAGCTAAGTTCTGTTTTTTAGTAGCAATATTAGTTTAAGTTGAGCTCATCAGGGACAGGAGCTGTCAACTGAAAGTGCTCTGTAATGCATGAAGCTCATATCTCCTTTTCAATATTTCAAGAGCTTTCTATATTAAGATCGGAGATGGTTAGAGCAATGCTATGAAACTGAACTAGAATTTTCATTGCCTGGGCATTAAGATTCTTTATTATGATTACCAAAACTATTCAAACACAAAGGGGGGAAATAGATTACCAACATGAAGTAGTTATAGTGCAATAATGACAACTACTGTCATAAAAAAAAACAACCACTGCCACCTCTTTCATGGAAACAATTATGCTATCAAGCCCTTATTTGTATCAAACTATAAAGGTTACAAATACGAACAATTTAAAGTCTGGTACCCTTTTCTTAGCGTCATAGGGTATTTATAACACTACTTCACTCATTAAAATAAAAATAGAGGAATAAATTTGGCTTCACATAAAGCAGCATACCTACCAAATATAATCACAGAATAAGAACCACCACATAGAACCATCTCCCTCATTCACAAACGGAGTTTTGACAAGTAGGTATTAGTTTACTGGGTAAAGGAAAATTAAACTTGATCTATGACAAGATAAACAGATCTTTCATCACTCACTCCATTATGTTGTATTTTCACTCATGCAAGTATAGCAGGCTTGTGAGTAAAGAAGTAGGTTTGCATTAAGACTTTTCATTCCTATCCAAGCCTTGACAATGGATCCAGTGTGTGTGGCTCATTGCTAAGGAACTGGAAGTGACTCACAACACCAACACAATCTTCCTTATTTTGAAATACAAATGGCTGATGAAGACAAAGCTGAACTGAAGAGTGTGTCATCAGAGGTCAGGAGAACAAGTCTATCTATGGTAACTTGGTTATGAAGCCCCCTCCAGAGATCAACATGAAAAAAAACAAACATGCAGTACATTTCCACTGAAGTATTGGAATTGCACTCAATAGTATAAACAAACAGGGCACTATTATGATAAGTCCAATGAGTGTGTGTGTGTGGGGGTGTGTGTGTGTGTGTATCTAAACTAGAAATACACATAAAAGAGGAATTCCCTGGAATAATAAAGGTGCTGTTAATACCTTGGATTTAACCAATTCCAGATAGAGGGAAGAACCATCTGCATAGTGCCCTGCACATTAGTAACAGTAAGTGCAATAAAAGGGACACAGCTTTTTTAAAACTGTCCATGAAAACAACTGCTTATCTAAATCAAAAGAGCTGTCCAAACACATGTGGAAGAAGGCAGAACAGCTGAAAAAAGACTATCAATTAATCTGTACAATACGCAAACAAACCCAAGATTCTCTTTTGTATTGATTCCTAGCTGCANCAACAGTAAGTGCAATAAAAGGGTCACAGCTTTTTTAAAACTGTCCATGAAAACAACTGCTTATCTAAATCAAAAGAGAGCTGTCCAAACACATGTGGAAGAAGGCAGAACAGCTGAAAAAAGACTATCCATTAATCTGTACAATACGCAAACAAACCCAAGATTCTCTTTTGTATTGATTCCTAGCTGCANACTAGGTGGTTAGCAAAATGAAAGACAACCCGTCTAGTAAAGGCAGAAGCCTTAGAGGTGTATTTGGTTCAGTGCATTAAGTAAGCAAGGCAGCTGCAGGCCTGAAGAGAAATTTGGGGCCTTGGCACATCATGTTTGCTGGGGTCTCTGCCCTGCTCATTTCTTTATTTATACCGATGTTGAAGACACTTTGGGGGCCCCAGTACAATTGTCCCCCTTTCCTCTGCCTCCCATTAGTTCTGGCTTCAGTGATGCTCTTAAAATAGTTTATGCAATAAGGACGTGAAGTACAGCAATACATACCCCTTCCTGCTTTGTGAAGAGCTTAAGGCAGTTACCCAGAGCCTCACAAGTTTCTTTTGATACTTCAGAGACCACTTCAATTTTCTGAAGAAATGAAGGAGGCATTCCTGAAAGTCAAAAGTACCAAAGGTGAGCTGTTTTAGGAGACATCTTAATTACTGATTTTTCACAATTGTTTACTCCCAAATTGTCAACTAAAAATCCTAACTGAATTTTATGTGCTACATCAATGCCAGAACAGTAGAAAACGCTCTGTCTACAGTACAGTGCACAAGTTAATATTAGGGGAAAGTTTCTTCCCCTTGTCCTGAGCTTGGGAAAGGTTGCAAAAGGTAATTTATTCATAGAGTTGGATACAGTTCCACCGCACAGCATGGCTAGGGACACAAGATGGGAGAACTCTGGCCTTCATGATAAGATTACCCAGCCCTAACCTGGATCCCTCCTTTTTACCCCTTCCCCTGGAGTAAAGTGTGAAGACCTCTCCTGTAAAAGTATTGCATGATCCGTAGTCCAAGGATGGTGTGCAGTTACTGCCATCATGTCACACCAGGAAGCTGAAGAAAAACCAAGAAGCCACACAAGTTGGACAACCAAGTTACCATAAACAGGAATCAGAAGAGAGACTGGTGGTAAATATCAAGGGGAAGGGGAAAAATCTTTGAATGAAGGCCAAGACAATACCTGATGGAGTAAATGGTCCAAACAGCACAAAAATGTCCCCACTTCACACCCTGAATATAACCATCTCAAATGGATATGTAACAGAGGGTGGAATCATTAGCACTCAGGCAGGGCCGGCTCTAGCGTTTTTGCCGCCCCAAGCACAAAAAAAAAAAAAAAAAAAAAAAGACGGCCGAATTGCCGCCAAACGGCCGGACGTGCCTCCCCCCTCTTCATTGGCCGCCCAAGGCACCTGCTTGCCATGCTGGTGCCTGGAGCCGGCCCTGCACTCAGGTCATTTTGTAACTATAACTGTCAGCCTATTATGCAGGATATAACTCAAGACTCAAGTTTCCCTTTGTCCTTGCTGTAATCCCCTTATTCCTGCATATTAAAAGTGGAATTACTCATTCCAAATTAGAAGAAATTGGTTTATTTCATCCTAAAAAATAATAGGGTTCATTTAAAAACCACCACCAGCAGTAACTATGTTGTACATTTGGGCAATAGCAAATTAAACACCCATCCATGCATCTGCTGGCAAAAAGTGATATACCCTTTACGTACTAAGTTGAAAGAAGAGCATGTTCAAGGCTATATAGTGGTTTGTGGCAAGCCTGGCTTCTGTGTCTGTCACACAAACCATCTACAAGCATTATATTCATTGCACTACTGCTACAAAAGGAGGAAAGAAAGTAGAGGTAAGTTTGAACTAGGTTTCTGAGTTTGCAGCATTTCGAAGAGGTCAGATGGCCTTGATAGTGACTACACAGAATACAAGTACCACCACAATCAGTCTCACTAAAAATGTAAGTACTGTCCTGGTGCAAATACAAGAGTCTGAAAATTCAGTGGTGCCAGTTGTAGGACACCCTCCAGTGTCTTTTACAAGCCACACAAGAGCACTTTTACTCAACATGCTAGAAACTACCCTAGATATTACGTGAATGTTTGTACTTTGATACATTACAAGAAAGTTTTTGGCTTGATGAGACAGAGACAGAGACAGAGGCTTCCATCTCTAGAGCCCCTAATTAAAACTCAGGGTGGACTTAGCAGTTCTAACTGTGACCATCAAGTTGGATAGGCACCTTCCAAAATGAACGATACAGGCAATATTCTACTTTTCACCTCTCCTACATTCAGTGGCTTTTTTTCTTACTTAATATGAATGACATGCACCCAAGCTCTTCCTCCAATATTGTTTTGAATGTTTGGCAAAAAAAGTTTTAGAACATGGTCCAACTATGGCCAATCTTAGGCTCGTTTTAGGCTTTTCCAGTAGTTAGGTCCACAATAGAGGGCCATCTTGCAGAAGTCCCATCTTCAGTTCACAAGAGTTTCACCTTGGGAAAGGCTAGCTATACTGCCCCCACAGGAGCATGGTTGTCTGACGCAGTCAGACCACAAGTCACTGAAGTCCTTCAAATCAAGACACCACCAATTCAGGGCAATGGTATGTGATCTGAGAACAGGTGCAAGCCACAATGAACTGGTGCAATGCTTTCTGTGGTGAGCCACTGGGATTGTGCCCTAGATTGAATACGTGCTGTCTCTATATTTCAGTCCTAGATAAATCAAGTTACAAACAGAAATTGGTAGGTGATAAGCCGGGAGCGGTGCAGGGCTAAAGCCAGCCAGCCAGCCCAGCCCACCCCCCCCTCCCCGCCTAAGCCCCCAAAGCGGCACGGGGCTGAAGCTAGCAAACCCTCCCCCCGCCCAGCCAGAAGCTGGGAGCCGCACTGGGAGCTCCCCTTTGCCTGTACACAGCCCCTAGCTACCCCCGCCTGCACCCTGAGCGCTTTTCAAACTTTCTGAACCAAGTCCCCCCCTTGAGTTATATTTTTTGGTTGCGTCCCACCACAGCCCAGACAGACTGGGTGGCCTCCTGAGTAAGTCAGGGGGTGGGGTGGCACTCCCTCCCTGGACCCCACTGTGCGGAGCTGGTTCGAGCCCCGCCAGCTCTTCTCCCCCCCCCTCCCCCATAGAAGTAAAACTATGCCTACGCCCAATGGTGCCCCCCAGCCTGGAGCCTCAAGTTCCCCCCACCCCACCCCTGCCGGGCCCTGGCGTCTTTATAGCATGTTGAGGGGGGCCTCAGCAAGAGAAAGGTTGAGAACCCCTCGACTAGATGACCTCTCGAGGTCCCTTTCAGTCCTACAATTCTAAGATTAACAACTAGCACTCCAATTTGAGCTTAGTAAATTTTAACCACTGTTAAAAGTAGTAAGGACACAAATATACACAAAGGCCAGATCTGTTTATTAAAGAGGTTTGTTTTTAAAGCCCCCACTTTTCAGATAATATAATCTGAATTCTCAAATTACCAGTTTTAGAAGTTAAAAATCCATTGATTTCAGTTTCATATTATGCATATATGTATATACAAGGCACTAGCCCGAAACAAGTGCAAGTCAGTATCTCTTAAGAAGTTTGATGCCTGTACATAATAGCCAATAAACTGGAACTCTGCTGTTGTATGCAAGTGTCCAATGGAAACTCTGTGATTTACAAAAATTTGTAAGCTCTCTCCAACCCACTGTGTCCCCTTCTTGGCACCTTTATACAAGGACACTGGAATATATGCCATCTCATTGACCCATTAGTTTATTTTTTATTACATTTAATGCATCCCTATTCCACAAGTTCAGTGCACCACAGCTTTTTTTACTACAATGAGCAAATACATCATACAAATCGAGGGAGGAGAGAAACTAGAAGCAGCAGCTGGTCTCTTGGCAGTAGGGGGATTAGTAGCAAGAGGGCTTTTGGTACCTTTAATTGGACAATAAAAGCTACTGCTCTTGTGTTATTTATATGGTTCTACAAGTGATTCCAAATCAGGAGGAGCTCACCTATGCACTCAATTATCCTGAAAATACTATTTAACGACACGTTTCACCATAGTTTAACCCTCTAGGAAGTTGTATTAACCGCCTCAATTGATGTAAAGCATCAGCAGAACCACTAGCTATTGTAAGTAATAAGTTGACGGTTATTTGAAAACTGAAGTATTCAGTCTCAATTTCTAATTGAAAAGCAGTGGTCCTATACTCACAGGCATCTTATGTTTCCATTTTGGTGAAGTTTTATTTGACAAAAGGGTGGACTTCCTGATTTTTTACCAAGTGTCTTATCCAACACAGAGCACATCATAAAACTGCAGAAAGAATTGCAATTGCTAACAGTGTTACCTTTAGTGGTGTTGCATGATTTAATCATTGTGAGGAAGTTGGAAATCTCTTTATCTAGCCTTTGTTGACATGTTTGTGCCTTCTGCAAACAAAGATAAAAGCTATTTAAAACATGTACTTCTAAATGGAAAAAGTTCACACATTCTATTAAACAAACATACTAAAGTTTTCTTATATACAAGTTAGAGATACCTAACAATTTGAAAACTTTCATTTGTCTGATAAGAAAAATGTGATTTTATACGGTAAATCAATAGATGACTGGTACCTCCCCATATTGGGGAGGCACCAGCTAAATGAGAGGACAACCTCCCCATGTATCTCTGCCCTGCCACCAGCCTGGGGCCCCCTCATACTCTTCCCCACATTACTTTCAAGGGGTGAGGGACTCTGTCCTCCCGCTGCGCTGGCTCCCCCCAGCACATTCGGCTGCTCTCCCTGGCAGCCAGGCCCAGGTGGGGAGCGGGACGGAGCTGCTCCCGGTTATTGCTCCTTGCAGCATCGCCAGCTGCCTGGGAGGGAGCCCTACTGGGGAGGGGCGGCAGTGGCAGCCCACTCCCTGCCCAGGCTCAGCTTCTAGGGATGGGGGGGTCGAGCATGCCAGGGAGAAGAGGGGGCCTCTGGCTCGCTTGGCTGCTGTCCCTGGAAGCTGAGCCTAGGTAGGGGGCAGCCTGCCACCACCACAGCCAGACCCTCTCCCAGGCAGCCACTGGGCTGCACCAGGCAGCGTCCCAGCATGGCTGGAGAGGTTCTGGCCCCGCCCCTTCTGTTCCCCACCCAGGTGGCTACTGGGGGGGGCACTGAACCCTCCATGCCCCCCCCCCCCCAATGAGTCACTCAATCTGGAGTGTCCTCGGAAGTGTGTAAAAAAGCTTCATATGTATTTCTATCTCAAGAAGCATCACTGCACATTTAAATGGCTATATCCAAAACCACTTTAATTGCCGTATATAAATTTCAATAAACTTTTTAGATGCAATCAAGTTTTGTTCAGAGACCAACAGTTACATAAGCTATTTTCCTCTCAATTTAGTCTTGCCACTTAGGGTATGTCTACCCTGTACTCTAAGCCCAGGCCTGTAGAACATGGACTGTTTCCGAGCCTGTGACTGAGCATCCACTCTGCAACAGAAACCTGGGTTTGCAGTTGCTGGACCCAGTTCTCACACCTGTGCTAACATGACCATATTGCACTACGTAGACCTTTGACATGGGTCTGCACCTTGACCTGTATCCACACTGCAAAATGACAGGGCTTGGACCTGAATCGTAGTGGTACTCTGGCTCTGATCCACGCCCTACAACATGGGTCCAGAGTGCTTGCTGACCTGAGTCAGACTGATTTATGTGGGGATAGAAAGGGGGTTTGGGCTCAAATCAGAGTCCAAGCTGTGCCTTAGCGTGCAGTGAAGACATACACTCATCACAGGCAGCCTCCTTCAGCGCTTTAGCTGATTAGCGTGGACAAATGCTGGCAAGTGAAGAGTTAAACCCAGAGCTTCATTTTTGGATATCCAAACGCACAGGAAGGGGCAGGCACTGCCTCTCAGGATCAGGTCCTTAGGCTCCATTGTAGTTTGGAGGCATCTACTTACCCAAAACATCCCCATTCCAGTGAAGTCCCAAATACACTTTGCTTTTGAATAGTGATTACAGCATGCATTGCTGTATGTGCAAAGTAACTAGGACACTTGGCATCACTTCAGATTTGATTTAACATGTTAAAGAAAATAAATAGCCTCTGTAAACTCCCTTTGTAGGGGGAATGTAAAGACCACTCATGAAATTTATAGCTAAACAAAGCTTTCTACTGCCAGAGATGCATCAGTCTCTGGGAGTACAAGTTTGTCAAGGTGACACAGCTAAGAACTCTCAGATTTCACAGCATAAATTTAAGCACTAATGAAGTAAGTTTAGTTTAACTAGAGCAGGATTATTCATTAATCATGTAAGTGACATATGATGCTGTTTCTCCAGTAAAGAGAACAGTGCTCTAGTGCTGTTGCATTCTACAAGTTATTTGGCATGAGCTTGTCATAAGACTACATAATATATATGACATTCAGGCTGTAATAAGTCACTTCAAAGCTAAAAAGCATCACATTGTTCTAGACAACATTTCATGTGGAAACAATTACATGTATTACCCTTTGTGACAAGAGGTTGTTGGGGGAGGAGGGAGAGCAGGGGTGAGAAGAGGCACATCAGTCAAATATACTCTTTAAAAGAAAGCCACTGTTTGGGCCTACATGTCTAGGAGTGAAAGGCTACTCTAGAACTCTAACCCAGCACTTCTACTCCTTTAAGAAAAGAAAAATACCCACCCAAAAAAACCCATAACCCATATTTGCTCAAATTAAAGAGGGATCAACTTAAGGTAAAGAATCTGTTTGTAGCCTGGAACAGAGAGGGTCCACATGAGCATTTACAAAAGGTGTTAGTTACCAATTCACTCAAGTTACTTTAACTAGGAGACGTATACACTACTGGCATGGTGGCTCTAAATGTGGTGTGTTCAAACAGGTTAAAATGGTTAGTAATCTGGTCAACGAACAGTGTGTCATCTCTAACAGAGGGTTAGGCTGGGACAGTGTTGTCTTCATGTAACTTGTTCATTATTTTTGCAGCATATGTCACTAGGACATTAATGATTAACTGGTTTGGGCTGGTCATCTTCTTTCCAGCTCTGTGGGGCAAGACACTGCACCACCTGCTGCTGGCTCTGTTTTATGTGGGAATCCTCCAGTACAGTGGACTCTGACATTTTAGCTACCCTGCTCAAAGAAGATTTAGACAATGATAGAATTCCAGCAGACTTTCTAGACCAGGGGTCCCCAACGCGGTGCCCGCTCGGGGTTTTGTTGTTTTTTTTGGCGCCCGCCAGACGAAAAAGGTTGGGGACCACTGTTCTAGACTTTCTAGCATTCTCATTGGTGGCAGCGAGACAGCGTGGAGGTTTGAAATAAAGTGCTGGGGGTAGCCAAGGAACAATGGTGACCCTGTCTCATTAGAAAAATGAAGTTGTAGTGGAGCAAGCTGTGAGGAGATTAGTTTCAGGGGGTTTCTTCCACTCAGATGTCAAATCCAAGACTGAAAACTACATGGTAAAAAGCCCTGGGACTTGTTTAAAGACTCCTCAGAGCCCTTGCTGAAAAGTCTTCAAGGAATGAGGAGTTTCAACTATGATTATATACAACTTTATAACATTAAATATCAGCATGTATATAGTTGTCCTCTCCACCCCCTTTCATCCTCTGCATGTTGCTTCTCTTCAGATTATTCTTTTATAAGGTCTCGAGAGGAGGGACTATTTTCTTCCTTCGTGGATATTACCAGAACACAAATAAGGTTGTGTTTTACCAAAAAAGCATGTGCATTTCATGTAGTTTTTCTACAGAATTAGGAGTGTATCAATATTAAAGATAGTTAAAATTTTTCCATCAAAAGCCTGTTTTAACAGCAAACTGGGTTTTTGACTAGTTATTTTGGGGGGGGGGGGGGGGGGGGGGGNTCTGTCTACCCAATGGGACTCAGTGCTCAGTCTAGAACAGGGGTCAGCAACCTTTCAGAAGTGGTGTGCCGAGTCTTCATTTATTCACTCTAATTTAAGGTTTCGTGTGCCAGTAATACATTTTAACATTTTTAGAAGGTCTTTCTATAAGTTTACAATATATAACAACTATTGTTGTATGTAAAGTAAATAAGGTTTTTAAAATGTTTAAGAAGCTTCATTTAAAATTAAAATGCAGAGCCCCCCCGGACCGGTGGCCAGGACCCAGGCAGTGAGTGCCACTGAAAATCAGCTCGCGTGCCGCCTTTGGCGCACGTGCCATAGGTTGCCTACCCCTGGTTTAGAAGATATCAGGTGCTTAGTTTTGAAGTTTTCAAACTGTGGATTTGTGTCTCCAAAGATAACATGCTTGTTAACAGCAAAAATGTTTTAAAATAAATATATAGAGGTCAGAAATAACAGACCTCAACCCTATTGTCCCTCTGCAAATTTGTGTACACAGAGTCAATCCCATACTTCTCTCTAAAAGTGCAAAGTTTCAAACAGTTCAATGAATAGAAGATTGTTGGGGGGCAGAATAGATCTGGACAAGAAGTCTGGAGATAAATGTGAGACAGGGACAGGCAGTAGAAACAAAAGTGAAACTGTTTGAGCAGCATATTCCAGAAGTCTTGAGGTCTTTGAGTGTAGCCTTTATTGATTTGAGATCTACCATACCATTCTCTCACTAGAAGGGAAAACCCATAATAGCAGCAGGCCGTAAAAGAGACCCAATTTGGGAATAAGAACCATTCAAGAAATGTTTGCTGATGATGTTAAGAAAGTCACACCAGTGAACTGGTGGAAGTCACTTAAGTACTTGGATTCAGAGTCTGTTGAAGTGATAATCTCACTTTTAACAGCAGTAGCTTCTTCTGCCGGTGTAGAAAGAATATTTTCTTCCTTTGGACTAATTCATTCCAAACTGAGAAATCGTTTGGGACCTGAAAAAGTAGGAAAGCTTGTTTTTCTTTTCCAGATTATGAACAAACAGGAAAATGAAGGTGAAGACGACAGAGTTAGCTGCAGAAGCCAGTATTTTAAGTTTCTCATGTTGACCTGGCTGACAGTCGATTTAATTTTTGGGTGTTTTTTTTTTCTTCTTAATATTTCATTTAACTATTTTAGTTAAAAACAATTTTAACAAACAAACCTGATTTTAAAAAGCTTGAATGTTTAACTAAATTCAAAAATTCATATGATTGTTTTGTTAAAATATATGTTTGCTGTTGAAGAAAAAATCCAGAATACATAACGTTGTTTTAGTTAAAAAAAACAATTTAAATGTCTGTCTGGTGATGTTCTCCTTCTAATACAGCATGGCAAGAAAATCCTCCAAATATTAATTAACCTGTTGAATTGGAGATCGTTCACCTCCCAATGACTTCATAAATATCTGCTTCAATTACCTTTGGTAAATTAAATAACCAAACAATCATTCATTTTCTGATATAGCTGTAAAACTAATCTGAAAAGTTTTCAAAATAAATCATTTAAAAATGAAACCTACATCTATCTCTGAGTTGTGAAGAATATGTATTAAGGTTATACTAACCAACAAGAATGCATTTTTATGTAGAAATCCATGATTAAATAGAGTCTCCCTGACTAGTGATTTAAATCATGATTTAAATCAAACCCACCCTGCTCTTGGGAGCTATAGTTGAGGTGTCATGCATCCCATCTTCCTCTCTGGGCCAGTCTGGCTGAGGGGCCTATCTCCCATGATGCACCACAGCAGCTCCACAAAAAGCAAACACTGATACATCAAAGGACATGTAATTTGGTTGGGGAGCGCAGCCCACAGTGACGAACAGGGCATGAGCCACCATTTCCAAATTGAAAAGTCGCCCCCAATCAGCATTTAAACTATTGCAGTAAATTGCAGGAATAGAATTCAAAATTCCAGATATAACCTTGAACTTCTGTACCCCGCTACTTTCCTTTAATACACTAGACAAGTTTTCTGAAGGCAGAAGTTTGATGATAGAGCAGGGGCGGGCAAACTTTTTGGCCTGAGGGCTGCATCGGGTTTTGTAAATTGTATGGAGGGCTGGTTAGGGGAGGGGGTCGTGGCCTAGCCCCCACCTCTTATCTGCCCCCCCCCCCCCCCCCCCCCCCCCCCCCCCCCCCCCCCCCCGCGCCCCCTTCAACCGCCCCCCCTTCCGGACTGACCCCGCTCCCCGGCCCCCCGCCCCCCCCCTCCCCCTCCTGAAGGCCCCCCGGGGCCCCTGCCCCATCCAACCCCTCCTCTCATTCCTGATGGCCCCCGGGGACCCCTGCCCCATCCAACCACCCCCTCTCCCTGTCCCCTGAACCCCTGACTGCCCCCTGCCGCCCCATCCAACCCCCCCTCCTTCCTGACTGTCCCCCCTCCCCGGACCCCTGCCCCCATTCAACCCCGTTCCTCCCACAACCACCCCGACCCCTATCCACATCCCCGCCCCCCCGACCACCCCCCAAACTCCCCTGCCCTCTATCCAACCTACCCTACTCCCTGCCCCCTTACCGTGCTGTCTGGAGCACCACTAGCCACCGGTGCTACAGCCGCGCTGTCCGGCTGGAGCCGGGCCACGCCGCCGCCACCACCAAGCAGCACAGAGCACCAGTCGGGCTGGGCTCTGCAGCTGCATTGCCCCAGGAGCTCACAGCCCCGCCACACAGAGCATTGCGCTGGAGCGAGCGAGCTGAGGCTGCAGGGGAGGGGGGACAGCAGGGGAGGGGCCGGGGGCTAGCCTCCCAGGCCAGGAACTCAGGGGCTGGGCCGTAGTTTGCCCACCTCTGTGGTAGAGCCAGCACCACAGCAAGAACTCAGTTTCATAGTAAACTGAAGACCCTCTCGTAAGCAACCTTGAAGTTATGTGAAGTGCCTTGCATTAAGTCAATTCAGATGAGGGCCCTATACATTAACTCTTGTTTCTAAGCAGTATATAAATCAAAACCATACTATATCAGAACAGTATATTGCAGGGTTACATACTATAAAGTCTGGAATACCTTAGTGAAGACTTAAGTCTTAGAGGACACTTAAAGTACTTCAAGCTCCCTCTTCTGGCCAAAAGTGCTCAAAACAGTTTAACTTGTAACGGTTCATTTTTGTGTACGTTCTTAAATTACTAAAGACAAGTAGTAGTAGTATACATTCACTATTATATGCACAGTGAGCATGAATGAGACCTCACAAACTTTATTTTAAATGCCATCAGTGTTTGTGTCCACTGAGAACATCCAAGTAAATATTACCCAAACTAGAAATGGTAAAGCTGCTCTAATATATCTCTAGTATTCTATAGTTAAAGAATAGCAAGCACCAATTTATAGTTTGCCAGATGTAAACGCCATGTATTCCCATACATACTTGCAGTGTTTCTTGCAATTCTGCAACAGATACTGTATCATCATCTTCCTCGTCACTCAGCTGTTCTTGGGTACAGTAGTGAGTGCTGTACGCAGAGTGGTCTTCTATTGCCTCCAGCCAGTTCTGAAAGTAAAGCAGCCACTGCAAGAATTCAGCACACTCATTTTAAAGAGCACACCTCTACTTCAGCAGCAGCTGAACACTGGCACATGTAAGAGCCAACTGGTGCCTCAGAAGAAAGCAACAGCTCAGTTATTTTTTTTCCTTAAAGACTCCTTGACATTGTTAGAAAATGCCTAGTGTTTTTAGACAGTTATTCCATTTTCAAAAAGTGTATAATACACAAAGAAGAATGGCTTGGTTATTAAGTTGCTGAACAGGTTATTTATTCCTTCTTATGACACAAGAACTATGGGTTGCCAAATGAAATTAACAGGCAGCAGGTTTAAAAACAAACAAAAGGAAGCATTTCTTCACACAACACGGTCAGTCTGTGGAACTCTTTACCAGAGGATGCTGTGAAGGCCAAGACTATAACAAAAAGCCACCAACCAACCAACCAACCCACACTCCCACCCCACCCCCATGATAAATTCATGGAGGATAGGTCCATCAGTGGCTTTTAGCCAAGATGGGCAGGGATGGTGTCCCTAGCCTCTGTTTGCCAGAGGCTGGGAGTAGGCAGCAGGGGATAGATCACTTGGGGATTGCCAGTTCTGTTCATTCCCTCTGGGGCACCTGGCATTGGCTGCAGCCAGAAGGCAGGATACTGGGCTAGATGGACCTTTGGTCTGACCCAGCATGGCTGTTCTTATGTTCTTATGACAGGGACTCTTGATCTGGGTTAGCTTCCTTGTTTTGCTAGACTCCAAGTGACTTGCTGGAGGTCATACAAGAAGTCTGTGCCTCTGTTCCCAATCTCCAAAATGGAGATTATACTTCTCTCATCCTGTGTCTTGTCTATTTAGATGACAAGCTCTCTGGGGCAAGGACTGCTTTGCCATTTTGTTTGTACAATGCCTGTCACAATAGGGCTTAAGTCCAAGTTGGGCTTTTAGGCCAGATAAAAGGTGTTTGTCCCCAGATTTCTTCACCTCCAGAAGCCTTTATTCATGCCTTATAGGTGAAGGATAAATAGTATGTTCAATACATTTATTACTGTAGCACCTAGGAGCCCTAGTCACGATAGTGCTCTTATTTCTCCCAGCTCCCAGTTTTGAGTAGGACATTATCCCTTGTTTAGAATGCGTGGCCCTACCCACAGCTTTGAACCTATTTGCAAGAATACACTAATTAACTACCTTTCTTGGTTTGGGATGAGGGACGAGTAAGTTGCAACAGAAGTTTAGGAGCTCAAACAAAAACAAACAACTTCTCACTATTTAGGCAATGCCAACAGACTGAACAGGTTTTCCTATAACCAGCTGTTTCAGTAGTGGAACAGCAACAAGCATACAACTATTCTGAATGCCGTGTGTCCATGAGCCAGGTTCTCTATACTACTAGTGAATCCAAAAGTATAGTATTAATATACACAGCTCAAGGATTCAGAGTTAGCTCCATGCAACCAAAATTAGATTCTCTCTTCCATCTACACAAAAGTTACAAGATTAGAGACTTAATGAAATTGGTAGTTACCTCTCTAGCCTTAGGAGCAGAGTTTTTAGGAATTTTAAAACTGTGAACACTGTCATCGAAGCATTTGACAGAGAAAAGGCAGCTGTCTGTGGATTTTACCTGTGATAAAAAAAAAGATCATGAGTTTACAGACTCCAGAAACAGGCAACTAAGGTTAAAAAAAAAAAAAAAAAAAAAAGTTTTACTGGCAGTTATAAAATATTAGAGCATAGTACTACTCTAAAGTACCTACAAATGGTAATATAGGTTATGTTTGCCCTGGTTTTCAATTCAAATGTGCTCAGTTTAGAAGCAAAGATGACAAAATAGCCACCTGCCATACAAAGGGAGCTTTGTCTAAGCAAAGCTGTTCCTTGTCCTTATCTCATGCATCACAAGTAAAGGCTGTGCAGACCACTAAGCTATTAAATCTGCACATCCCCAATATCTTCAAATTTAAGTCCTCAGCAACCCCTGTGCAACTACTGCTTTCAATGGTTTGCAAAGGTGCAGCCAGTTGGAACTTAACAAGCTTATGGATGCATAAAAACAGTCATTCAGCTGGACTAGGGAGCAGTGACTATGACCATCCCCAAGAAGCAGACCTGCATAAAGTAATGCGAGTCATTTATCAGACTAGAAACTCACTTTGAAGAAACAGTTTAATATAGTTTTAAACACAAGCAGTAAGAAACTGGTACTTACCTTCTCTTAACTGTTGTACAAGATGTATTGCATATGTCCATAACATTGGTGGTATGCATGCGCTTCATGCACCAGTACTGGAGAGCTTTTCCTAGCAGTACCCATAGGGGAAGCCACACTCAGCTCCCTGTGCTGTGAGCAAGGGATAAAGGGCAGAGAAGCCCCACCCCTCCTCCAGTTCCTTTGTACCAGAACTCAATGGTAGACTCTGATGCATCAAGAAGGAAGGGTGGTCGTGTAATGGATGTATGGAACCATCCTGAAAAACTAGTTACATAACTGTTGTTCCTTCGGGTGCTTGCATATGTCCACTACACTGCAGGTGACTCCAAAGCTGTTACCCCAGGAGGCGGAGTTCACGCTCACTGGAAGAGGGATGGTATGGCCACGTTGCCTGCATTTGCATTATATCCCTTGAAGCTGCAGATGGTGCATAATGTCTGGTAAAAGTATGAATCAAGGACCACATCACTGGTCTACAAATGTCCACAACTGGGACATGTGCCAGAAACGTCACTGAAGTTGAATGTGCTCTGGTGGACAGCACTGTGAGCCTATCAGGAGGAGTTACTCCTCTTGACAGTATAAGCCATTGCAATACACCTGCATGTCTGGAGAGGCAGCCACTGACCTGAGTAACTAGTGGTATCCTTTAAAGTCATCTGGTACTGGGGGAATGACATCTCCAGTGAGGCCCTGGTACCAAAGAAGAGGAAGTGGTTTACAGCGGAGGCAAAGGAGATGGCTCTGAGTTGGTCTTGCAGTACCAGTACAGGCTGCAGTACCAGTGGTTATTCCAGAGCTAGCAATGGTAAGTCAAATGCATGGGTTGTCAGGTGGCTGTTCAGTACCATCACCAGTCTCAGGGTACATCCACACTGCAATTAAAAAAACCCTGGCTGACCCGTGCCAGCTGACTCGGGCTCACAGGGCTCTGGCAAAGGGGTTGTTTAATTGCAGTACAGACATTCAGACTCAGGCTGCAGCCTGGGCTCTGGGACCCTGTGAAGTGGGAGCCAGAGTCAGCTGGCACAGGCCAGACAGGGTTGTCTAACTGCAGTGTAGACTCTCCCTGACTGCTGGTAGGAGAAGTGTCCCACCTGGGGGAATACTCATATGAGAGGAATTGGTTCTGGAAATTGGAGACATCTGCAACCAATAGGGCCATTGTGAGGGGCTAGTATGGTACCAGGCCCCAGGCTTGCCTGGGGCAAGTGTCCCAATCCCTGGACAGACCGTCTCCGAGCCCCAGCAATGAGAAACAGTGGTCTCTACGCTCTTGGTACTGGGAAACCCGAGAGTCTGAAGAAGTCTTGGAGCACCTGGAGAATCTGGCGAGGTATGGTGCTGGCAGAGGCTCTCTGTGACCTCAGTCGGGACCTATGCCTGAAGCACAGTACTGGAGCAGCACGGACTGCTTCCAAGCTAGTAGTACTTGGCGCAGGGGATCTTGAGCTGTCCCCATGGAACGTGGCAGTGCTGAGCCTAAGACAAGCGATGCCAAGGACAAGCAACCCAGTGCCTCTAAAAGGCTATGTCAGTGCCAGGTGAGGGTGCTCACACTGAAGCAGAGACGACAGCAATACTGACAGGCATAGTAAGTCTAGCTGCAGCATCAGCCTCCATCTAAGTCTGTACCAACAGGCTGCTGACCCACAGCAATCAGCCAAGACTGCTCTGTCACCACTGGAGAAGTAGCCTGTCACAATGGTCCCTGATAGGGGACCAGGGTCGATGTCTCAGGACTAAGTGAGTCTGTGCCGGCAAGCAGCAGGTCAAAGGATGCTCTCTAGCATCAGTACCTGAAGGATCCTTTGTGAAAGAGTCTCATACCCCATGCTTCAAGGAGCCAGAAGTGGACATAGGCTTGTACTTTGAGGCCAGGACTTAGATTCCATGGCCTTGAAGAGGACAGTCCTGGAGACTGGGATCTTTTGCAGCCTCTTTCAGCTGACATGACCGGGGAAGCACTTTGGGAAGGAGTCTTTGAAGAGCTTCCCTTAGATGATGGTGGCTCCAACGCTGGTCTAAGAACAGCTTCCATAAGAATATAATGGAGGCACTCCTCCCTCAACTTTGTCTAAGTCTTGAAGCCTAACAGATAGGTGATCTACATCTCTGATGTAGCTTTCACCCAAACACTTGAGGCAGTTGGGGGGGTGGGTAGTGTCACTAACAAGTATAGGCTTCCCACAGCCTGGGCAAGATTTCAACCCCCAGGACCTCGGCATAGGTTCCCTGGTACCAGGCAGGGTCCAAAGACCCACCAGACTGGAAGGACCCCAAAAGAAGGGCTAAATCAAAATGAAAAAGGATCAAGAGCTTCTTTTTTTTTTTGGGGGGGGGGGGGGGGGGGGGTAATACTAGGTAGATTGGCGTTCCTTGTGAACGACTCAATGCTCCAGCTATGGATGTAAGAAGGAACTAGAGAGGCAGTGCTGGTCTGTCCTTTATACTCTCACCCCTATGTGTAGCACTAGGGAAAGTTCTCCAGCACCACGGCACAGGATACACACACACACACACACACAGAGCGTAATGTACATATACGAACACTCAAAGTAGTAATGTCATTACTGCAAATAGATTAAATTTTGCTAGAGGCGTATATTGAGCACCATATTTCTGAAGTTCCACTTTAAAAAAAAAAAACCCAAAAAAACCAAAAGCCAACCATTTATGCTTAATTAAAAAAATAATCACAGGTAGCTCCTCTTCACTGTAAATTTTTTGCCAGAAGTCTAACAGTTTTTCACAGTCTCTTTAGATAGGTATAACTAGGTTATATTTTGTTTTTTAAGATTGCTTATTAAGATTATTAAGCGCTAAAGGGGGGAGGTTTTTTAAAACAAAAAACAAAAAAAACACACCTGATATTGCAGACTTGAGATGTAGGTTCAAAGGAACTGGAATAGTCCCCATCCCAACTCCTTATACTTATTGCTTATTACCTGAGCCCCCAGAGCAAACACCCTACACATGGCTTTCTACATACCCAAATAGTGCCTCCCATATCTATCCTGCTACTTTTAAGCTGCGTAGTGTCCTACTGCCTCCCCCTGCCAGAGCCTCTAGCAGCATATAGTAGCGCTGTGCAATGATAAATATGGACGCAGCCCTGCCTTGCACTGCAGCATGTACACACCTGTAGTGCCTGTACTCTACACACTGCTGTAAGTATAGACGTAGATTTATAGTTACAAAAGGGTAAAATTCTTTATAAAAAGTGTTATTTCATGCCACATATTACAAACAAAATAATGATTCTGTACTATATATTACAGAGAGGCATCATATAAGGCATGAAATATGGGAAGTCATCTAAGCCACAGTGATCTGGCTCAGTTCCTTCAACTTTTTTCCAGAAGCCATATGTAGTGACTTAGCCAAGGAATTCATAGTCTTTTTGTGCACAATACCAGTGTATGACTGGTATTTTAGAAGCCCTGCTTCACATCCTACCGTGCAGACAGCTTGTGTTAGGTGCTTGCATCCTTGGCGATGATCATTATTTATTGCATCAGCCCTTTGGAAGATTTAAAAAAAAAAGATTTTAAAGTGGAAAGGTAGGGGTCATTAAGATCATTAAGATTCTAATGATCAAGAAATTAAGTGTGACACTTACTGTTTGCGATACCAGGAAAGGACTCCATGTTCTAGTACTACCCAGTAAAGTTTCCAGCCAAAAAACCTTAAACTCTAAAAGAGAACGTTAGTCATTTCAAAGCCCATTGCTACTCCTGATAACTGTACTTGGTGGCTAACAGTCTACATTACTTATAGCTTGCAATTATTTTTTTTAAAACTTCAAATGTCATCCAAGAGCTATATCTATTAAAACTCTCAACATTAAATCAGTATCTGTTTTTTCAACCATTCTATTTCCTTCCCCAAGAAGTGGGAGAACATTTATAAAAACCAAGTACAAGTTTGGTTGTATCCACAAAGACAACAACATTTATGGAGTTTTAATAAGCATTGTTACTCAATAGGAACCTTCCTGGTCAATTAAGTTTAGCTTTGTTGTAGTTCAGCACTCAATATGGCCATCCACATATCTGATCCCTTATACTGGAGTGGTTGTTAGTACCTACCATAAAGGTTTCTTACATATTACTATAATCAAAGTAACTCATCTAACCAATCTGACACGTGCAACAAAAAAAATTGAAGATGGAATGCAGATAGTGGGAAGTGACCTGAAGGGTTGCCAGATGCACAGTAGTGTCTGCTTTTAAGAGTTTATAGCAATGTTAAGAGATGCCTAAAAATCAAGCCTTTTAAATTACCATTAGATAGCATGAGGAGAGTGTGCTTTACAAGCTGCAGCTTAATATTTTGGTTTTTAGGATGTAAATAAATGGTTTTATATCAGCAGTTAACCAACTTTGTGAATTATTACACTGAACTTTGGCTTAAGCCAAAGTATTTGTAGGATTTAAAAAAATACATATTCAAAAGTTCTTGAAAGAAAGTTGCTTCATGTATTGTACTTAAACACATCTTTATAGGATTGAGAGGAGTTGCATAAAGATTTTCCCTATAATATATCATGAGAGCTAGAACATCTTTTTGGGACTGTACAGAACAGAAATGTTTGTAAGCTTTTATTACCATCTTCCCTATAATTCAGTTTTCAAGGCTTTTAGGAATGGGCTCTATCCTATGGATAATGCTGAATAGCAGTGAGCCAGTAGTCAGATTACCTAGATCTTTATGTGGCCTTCAAAACTGTAATAGAAACACAGCCCAATTCTTAATGGAGTTGATCTTTAAAAGGTAGGCAAGTACTATCCCCACTGTACAGATGGGAACTGTGACACAGGGTAGATGAAGCAAGACTTGTCCAAGGTCACAGGGAGCCTGTGGCTGAGCCGGGTATTGCACCTAGATGTCCTGAATCCAGGACCAGTCTTCCTATCCTAGGAGTAGTTTTGGAAATATGTTGCAATATACCAGTTAAGATATCACGGAAAAGCCACCATCCATCAGCCCCCTCTCAAGAACAGAGAATACAATCTGCTGGGATAGACTTGGAAAACAATGTTTGGGTTGTTTTATGTATTATGAAAAGGCAAAGTAAAAGAAAACATACCTTCCACAGGAGACCTTCATATCGTTTCAGGCGTTTGTTGATCACCTACATAAAATAAAATATTTAAAAAAACAATAAAACTTATCCAACTGATTGTTTCTTGAACAGTTTAATATAGGATCTTTTGTACCCACCTTTCCAATGCTTCCTGCAAGTATCTGTTTCATTTCTGCACCTTGGGCTAGATCAAACGGTGTCTGGTCTGTTTAATAACCAAAATAAAATCCAGAAGAGAGTTTAGCTTTAATTAGGAGTTAGATCTGTGGCAGGACATCTAATGCTGTGGATAGGTATTATGTAGTAATTACACTGGATGCATTTAATATGGCATAAGGTTTCTATCCAGCTCTGAGGGAAAACAATGGCAATCATTTGCTTGTTTGAACATTATCGATAGAAAGAAGAGCTGGCAGGAGAGCGGTATACTAGCTATGATTCACTTCCTACAGTGAGACACCTTCTGAACTTCCTATGTTTCTACACCAATACTCCTACCTTACAAGATTTGCTCACTTGCCAGACGAGCAATTCTTAATTGACCAATAAATTGTATTATATTTGTTATGCTAAAACCATGGGCAAGTTGAATTTTGCTAGAATTGGTAAGGAAGAGTTTTGCTAGGATTACAGAAGCCTAATTTTATTCTAGTCAACATCTGCCAGTTATTTACTTGTAATTTAACCAGAATGTTATAGTCAATTTAATAAAAAGCGACAAGATAAACTTTACAGGTGGGATTTTCAAGAGAACCTGAAGTGACACAGGAGCATCAGTCCCAATGACTTTCCATGAACTGAAAATTCTATCCTCTGCTTTTACACGGCTATGCTCATCTCTGGCAGAGTCAACAAAAAGTGACTGAGGACCTGTCTACATGGTGCAGCAACACAGACTGCAAGGGTGTGAATTCTAATGCACACCAACATGTTGCACACTAACTGGCCCCTGCAGACACTGCTGGTGAGCACTAAGAGCTCCCCACTGCATTTTAATGTAGTACACGAGTTAGAGTGCAATAGGGAACTTTTAGTGTACCTCAACAGGGTCTTCACAAGCCAGTTACCATCCAACACATCGGTGTGCATTAGAATTCATAGCCTGCAGTTTGCATTGCTGCACCATGCGGACAAGTCTTCACACCTAATAGTTAAGCAGTGACTAACAAGTACTTCCATAAAATGACACCGGTTTAGTTCCTTTGCTTCATATTTAAACTGTAAGAACTTTACTTACCATTTTTGTTTCTGATTTTAGAGTCTGCACCGTTTTTTAGAAGTTTTAAGGCACAGTGCTTGTGAGCACGGTATGCTGCACAATGTAATGGTGTATTTCCCATCTGATCAGTACAGTTAATATCAGGAGGCTTTGGCCTGTTCAACTAAAAAAAAAATAAAATAAAATAAAAAAAAAGCAAGACTGTTATATTTACTGGGTTAGTTTAGTTTTCCTATTGCACTACATATAGCCTGAGCGATTTAGGGTCAAGTATCTACTCCCTGCCCTGAAATCTTGAAATATAGACTAGGCACTGAAAAGTAGGGTGACAAAAGGGGGTCATGCTATGGGAAGTGCGAGGGCTACAGCAGCGAAGTGAGAGGTTCAGTTAGAAGTAGCTACTTCCCTGTGTTCTTGGCTGAAGTGTCCCCATCCCATCTCCCATGTGCAATGTAGCACAGAACTGGCTGCATTTCTATGGTACTCTTAATAGTTTAAATATTTTGGGTTCCTTGGAGAACAGGAAGACAACAGAAATGGAGTTTAGAGAATTCTAAACTAGAGAACCTTTTACCATCAAGGCTTCTGAAGTTAATAAGGACAGTACTACCAAAAAAATAATAATAATTCAGTGTTCAGTTCACTGTATCTAATTCTATATAGGTGTGTACCCATCACTTATGTCCAAGATATCCTTCAGAAGCATGTCTGGAAGGAGTATAAAAAACTCCATGGGAAAACTCTGAAGCAATTGCTAATAAAAACCCAGTGCATAAAAGACAAGATTCACAGGAAAGCCCTAACTCATTAGGGAAGGGATTATTCTGTCCCTTGGGCAGCAGAGTAACAAATATACCAAAATGATTTTAACAGATTCACGAGAAAACCGATATGTCTCCTGTAATATGGCACATGGCTAGTAGAGAAACTGCTGCCATGAGAGTTCCCTACTCTTTTGAAGCTATTTGTGGTAATACAGTGGCTCTCAAAAACCTATTTGATCAGGCCCCCCTGCTTTGTGTCTGTAGTTTTTTACGCTTCTCCCCTAGCCCCCATACATATATCGCCACCCAGCTCTGAAGGCAGAGTGGAGAGCAGCGGCTGCTGGCTGGGCACCCAGCTCTGAAGGCAGCTCCCCACCAGCAGCAGCACAGAAGTGATATTCATCAATATCACTTTTTGCAGCAGACTTAGTACCCCATTGCAACCCTTACTTCTGCGCTGCTGCTGCCACCCCAGAGCTGACAGCTGGAGCCCTGCCACCTCCTACGGTGACCAGATAGCAAGTGTGAAAAATCGGGACGGGACGGGGGGTAATAGGAGCCCATATAAAAAAAGCCCCAAATATCAGGACTGTCCCTATAAAATCGGGACATCTGGTCACCCTACCGCCTCCCAGTGAGGAAGTGGGGGGGGGGGGGGGGGGNCCAAGATGCCTCTCCTAGTGAGGGATTGGTTGGGGGAGGAGAGCCTGAGTCCAGGTGGCAAGGCTCTGGCTGTCCCCTTTTATCCCCAACTTCTGGGTGTGCACAGTCCTTCTGCACAAACCACAGCCACCCCAGGCTGACAGCCAGAGCTCTTCCAAAACAAAGCACACACCTCCCTTGACACATTCCTGTGCCTCCTTTGGGAGCCCACCACATAGTTTGAGAACCACTGTGTTAATAGATTATAAGGCCAGAGGGGAACACTGATCAGCTCAGACATCCTGTATATACACAGGCCATAGAAGTCCATCAAGACTAAGGACAGGAATATTCTAAGTAATTAGCAACCCCACATAGAGCTGGAAGGGAACGGATTTATAACTGGACTGAGAAGGGTACATGGTCAAGAAAAATAGAAGTGGTAGAACCATTTCCTCATTCAGGTAGTGGTTGGAAAGCTCCTTGAGAAGCTTCAAAGTATGCAGTCAGTTTATCTTTAATACAATTCTGTTGGTAACCTTATTGGTAGAGGTCACACCTCCATAGATTGTCAATTTATTGCAACACATTTGATGCGGTTTCTGGATTTCAGATGTCATGAAATGTGACTAGTTCAAAGCTTTAAAACGAGATGGACTTACAACTTTCCCAGAAAGATACCATTTGAACTAAGTTTCATGTTTGATACTACTTAGGGAGAGTTCTTTTAGAAACTCATTCTCCCAACCATTTCAGAAAAACCAGTGAAAAATTCATATTTCCTAGCCACACATTTAAGACATTTTGATTTACTCAATCTGCAAACTTTCTATATGTAGTGAATGAGTACTACAAGTAGTACAAGTTTCACATTACATGTAGTGATTAAAGTTTTTATTTTGTAATTAATTTTAGTTTGCTCTCTCATCCAAGGGCAAGCACCTCCAGCAGTAAAGTGGCTGTTAACCCTAGGGGGATTGGTTCAGTATAGATGTTACCTCCACTAGCACTAAAGTTTTCCTTGGAGGTCACAGAGGAGTAGCATGGCCAGACCAGTTTCTCTAGGAGACACAGAATCAGTATCTGTTGTTGGCTGCAAGTACAGCAGACCCTCGCTAGAACGCGCATCTTTATAGAGCGAATTCGGTTATAGCGTGGGACCATGCATAGATCCCAAATTTAATTACCTTCGTTGGACTCCATGGTAACGCGGTCCCTGCATTAATGTGGGACCACGCGTGGATCCAAAACCCCACGTTCTAGCGTGGGTCCGGTGTACTGCAATATACACAAGGGGCTGAATTTGTTTTGTGGTTGAAGATATACACAATAAATCTGAGGTGTTTTTGAAGTCTCAGACTTAATGTTGCATTCATGCATTTTGTACTCACTAATGTTTGTCATGTACTATACTAATTTCAGCTGCAGCAGATATTTCTCATGGTAAGCCCTATGACTGAGGTACTGTAGAAGTTTAACAAGCAGCACTTCACAGTATCCTTTAGCTAACTCAGGAAGGATATTAGAAAACACTTGAAAATTTTGCATCTTAATCTGCTGTAATAAAAGGAGAGTTCTAATGGTAAGGAAGCACTGTAGTTTGGACTGTTGCCTGCAATAGGGGTGCTGGGTGTGAAGGTAGCATATGTAGCAAACATCTCAAATTCTTACCAGTGCTGAGAGTTTTGCAGTCTCCCCTTCTCTTGCTGCTCCTAAAAGCAGTTCTTCCAGTTTCCTTTCTTGTGTCCTTTCCACTGCTGTTTTCAAAGTGAAAATAGCTTTAGCAACCACAGTAGTATTCTCAGAGGAACACATGTAACATCAGCAAAGTGATATTTGTCTAATGAAGAATGTTCAAGCACTGTCTACAGGGCCTACAGTTTCCCCAACACTTGTTAACTTGAGGGCTATGCCTATCAGACAGGGTGAAATACATTTAGAGCCATGCTCTTCAGAGTCAATTAAATACAGTGCACAAGTCTAAAAGGTGACAAAATCACTGCAGCAAAATTCTGAAGTTACTCAAGATTCACAGGTTGCAGGGTGGTAGCCGTGTTAGTCTGTATCAGCAAAAACAACGAGGAGTCCTTGTGGCACCTTAGAGACTAAAATTTATTTGGGCATAAGCTTTTGTGGGCTAAAACCCACTTCATCAGATGCATGGAGTGGAAAATACAGACGCAGGTATAAATACACAGCACATGAAAAGATAGGAGTTGCCTTACCAAGTGGGGGGTCAGTGCTAACGAGCCAGTTCAATTAAGGTGGAAGTGGGCTATTCTCAGTTAACAAGGGAGGAAAAATCACTTTTGTAGTGCTAATGAGGCCAATTTAATCAAGGTGGCCCATTTCAAACAGTTGACAAGAAGGTGTGAGTATCAGCAGGGGGAAATTAGTTTTTGTAGTGACCCATCCACTCCCAGTCTTTATTCAGGCCTAATTTGATGGTGTCCAGTTTGCAAACTAATTTCAGTTCTGCAGTTTCTCGTTGGAGTCTGTTTTTGAAGTTTTGTTGAAGAATGGCCACTTTTAAGTCTGTTATTGAGTGTCCAGGGAGACTGAAGTGTTCTTCTACTGGTTTTTGAATGTTATAATTCTTGATGTCTGATTTGTGTCCATTTATTCTTTTGCGTAGAGACTATCCAGTTTGGCCAATGTACATGGCAAGTATTCAAACATTTACCAAGTAGTAGAGGTTCAGTAGTGCAAGAAGTATTTGTCCTAAGTTTTTTTTCCAATGAATACCAGGGAAGTTCAGTGGTAATATTTGACCAACACTATTTAACCAGCCCTACTTGCATATTATACTTTCTTTCCCTTCCTATAAAAGATCTTCTCTCCCCTCTATTCCCCTTCTCTATCTTACCACTAACTTCTGCCCCACAAAATTCTCATCCTTCTCCAGCTTAACCAGTCAATCTCTCGCAGCCTTCTACAACAAACTACACCCACATATAGCGCTAAAAGATTTTAATCAGACACTCAATAACTAGCAACAAACTTACTAGGTACAGCATAAGACCGGGGGCCTACTCTATGAAAACAGCCTACTTAAGAAGCCAAAACTCCACCATGGCACTTATTGGGATTACTACTAAGGTGCTGACCCTTAACTCTGCTTGAGGGCTCCATCCATTAGCTAGAGTCGGATATGAAAAATAAGCTATTTGAAGGTTCCCACGACACAACCTACTCCCAAATCCCTCTGATCCCTACCATCAAAGGGCTTCTAAAAAAGTGCACATTTTCTACTATGCCATCATAAAGTTCTGTGGCTGCTACAGTGTTGCATGGGGGATTCTGCTATTTCCCCCTCCTTTCTTCCTGGTGGTAGTGGTGAGGTGGGGGACGTCTTTGCTAGTTTACTCCTCTCGACTGCATTTCACATCCTGCTATATCATCTTTGACGAAAAGAGCTTCTCCCACATCAAGCAGTATCAACTGTGATCTGTTGCTGCATGACTCTTGTATGCAGTCGTATCCTTTTCACAGGTACCCAGTGTTCTGAATAGTAATAGAGAAAACTAATACTGGCTTGTTTTCCTTCTGCTGGTGCTGGTCAATGCTATGCGCACCAGCACTGGAGCTGACTGCACACTTGAGATGACGGCACAACATTGGTTTATACTAGTCACATTTGGAAAGTTTTCTTCCCAACCACGAGGGCTAGGATTTTTCAAGCCCTGATGGGTTAGTGTCTAATAAGAGCCTATGCAAAAAAGTCTTGCTTTAAACACAATCCATGCTACACAGAGTTCTCCTCTGGACTGAAATATTCAAGCTTTGCACACAGATTTATTTATTTTTAAGGCACGCTCCAAGAAGAATGGTTTGCTTATAAGGAGCAGTGAAAAGAGCGCTAGGTATTACTATTAAGGTGATTTATTTACATGCATATCAAGTCAAAAGACATGTGACTGGCATAATCATTTGACAAATTAAGATGATGCTATTGTTTCAACTTCCTGCTATTCATAGATACCAAAACTGATTTACCTGTATAACAGAAGGAGGTAAGACAAGCTTGTCTGTGCTGTAGAGGACAAAGCTCAGGAATTCCTCAGTTTACATATTGATATGTACTCCAGGGATTCCAAGTTATGGAGCCAGAGGTTTAGGCACATTTGTACAATTTGGACCTTTTTTCCAGAAATGCCGAGCAACTCATTGACTTCAGTTGGCGATGGGGTGCTTTGATCCTCTCAAAAAAACTCCAGGCCCTTGGTGCATACATATGTAAGTGTTTCTACACTATCTCTGTATACAACGGAAGTTTTTGCCATCACATAGATGTATCTTGTTGCCCTAATAAATGTGTCATGGTAAGTTCCACTGGTAAATTTGTTTTCATTTACTGAGGACAGCAGAATTGGATCAAGTGTTTTAAGAAGTTTAACTGGATTTAAGGGAAAAAGTAAATCCCCCCTGCAGGTTAATCAGACTTTTAGGACGTCTTGATTTTCAGACACGTGCAGTCAGAGTGCAACCATAGCAGCAACTGTGAAACTAACATTGTTAGCCAGATTAATAAGGGCTTTAATAAATGCTTCACCCTGAGGAGAATTAACAAGTGCACTCATTTTAAGAATTTATCTTTAGTGCATCTGTTTATGATAATTGCCTGTAATCTCGTGTACAATTAAGGAATAGCATGTTTTCTGGAAAAGTACTGCTTGGAATGACTTAATTTGGAAATTTTTAGTTTTCCAGTCCTTACTTCTGAATGTAAGAGCCACATGTACCAATCTGTTCAGACTAAAGAATTACATTTGAATTAAGATTGATTATTCATAAAGTCTATTCAGGGTTATGTTGTCAAGAACCCCCATCTAAAAAAGTATTCCCGGTGGCAATACTGGGGCTAAGTGATAGTTACTTTCTTACCCTTTGTTTGCAGATAGCATAAGTAGTGAATCAATACATAAAACATACTTGCTTTTTGAAAGTACTATTGGTCAAGACTCTAAAAAGTAAATCAATTTTGGGTATTCAGCTTTGGACACCTTTAAGGTCCAATTTTCAAAAAATCGGAAGCACCTATTCTCTGGAAGTCACACCTTTGCTTCATCTCAGGCTGGAGACCCAAAATCACTTGGACAGGGTCTCCATTTTCAGAGCTGAAACAGTCTGGGGCAAGACCTAGTAAGTTTGTGAATGATTCAGTGAGTCTTCTCCCATTGACCATTTTGTGGCAGATTTCCCTTCTCTCTTCTCCTGCAAAAATGCCCCTACAACCTACTTGGCCTCTTTGTATGTTAGAATTTTAGAGTGGAGAGATTTTATTATTCTCTAAGCATGATCTAGTGGTTTGAGAAGGGGAGTTGCAGGAAAGATCCTCAGATCTGTTTCCAATTCCTGTGACACCTAGTACAGTCACGGATGTCTGAGCAAGTTTGCCCACCATCTTTTCAAAATGCTAGAAATTACAGTTTGCATCCAAGTGAAGTGGTTTATATCCCAGCTTGTTACACACAAAGCAGCTTTTGTTATCAGCATGTGCTTGGATTACTTCCCCTATGCAACAAGCTAGGGCTTTGAGTGCTACACAAAGTCCATATCATTAAAGGGCTCAGAGAAAAAACCTGTGTTGCCTTTAAGGCCTTAACTTCGATCAGAAACAGCATTTGTAAATAGGTTAAGGCTTCTTTCAAAGGCACAAACAAACAGCCCTGTTGTACTGACTGGTCAGTGTTCTTTTACAATAGAAGTGACTGAACATTAGTTTTTAACCAGAAGCTATTTTGAAATCAAGTGAACTTGTAGGTGAAGCAGCTCTCTTCAGAGCTACAAATGCTTATGAAAGGCAGTGAAGACACAGGAAGTTACCTTCCAACATATTTTTGATCTCTTTATCTTGTGTAACGTCTCTTGCCGTCTGTCCACCCCCATTAACAATAGAAGTATCAGCATCATACTGTAAGAGCAGCATCACCACCTCCTGGAAGACAAGTTCAAAGTTATGATGTTTTATCACAATGGCACTTTCCTAGAATTGGGCTGGTCCACTGTTTTGCAACCCTCCCTTTTGAACCTAGCAGTGTGTAACGGTTCACTGCCACAATAAGTTCGTAAAACATGGCAAGGGAAGAGATGGTCCGAATAATACAACAGGACTCTGACTAAGGGGACTACAGATACTGGACTGGACTTGAAGATACACAGCAGTAAAGTCAGGCATAAAGACATCTTGCTATAGAGTGTGACAAACACTTGTAGTAAGGAATCTTGTACTGGAGAACTTTAAGTATCACTTAAATCTGAGCAGAGAACACTTTCTGCCGTGTAACCATATGGTCATATCAGAATCAGTTCTACATTTTACATGCTCATCCCTACACAGTATTAAGAGGCAAATGGCATCTGTTTGAAAGAACAAGTTGTTCACATTAATTAGCTACTGAATCGACTCATCTTAATTCTAGTATTCTATGTAGTAAGTGGATAGGAGACCAGTATTTACAATACTGTTTCTATGCTTATTGGATGTAGAGCTTCATATGAATGAGCACTTAAGTGATTTCAATCCCCTTTAGCGATGCATTAGTGTCCAACTAATCCAGACAAGTCAGCCTTAAAGTCTATAATTAGGCAAGCCAAAAAAAGAATTAAGACACAAACAGCAAAAAAAAATGTTTAAGTACATCAGAAGTAGGAAGCCTGCTAAACAATCAGTGGGGCCACTGGATGATCAAGGTGCTAAAGCAGCACTCAAGGAAAACAAGACCATTGCAGAAAAGCTAAATGAATTCTTTCATGGGCACCAGGTGAAACCCTGCTTTGGGGAGGCTAGCCCACCGGCCCCACCCCTTCTGCCCCAGCCCCCCCTCCCCGTAACAGAAGCCCTGACCAGAGGAGCCCCAGCCTCCACACACACACCCACCCCCCCCGGGCTGAGCCACCCCCCGCCCCCCAAAGTGCTGGGCTGGCTGCCAGCTGGAGCCTCCTCACTCCCCCACCCACCGTTGGCTCTCTGTGTCACTCCTCACTCCCGTCCCCCCGAGGAGACATGGCAGCAACAGCAGGCAGTGGGGGCCTCAGGGAAGGGGCAGGGCCACCGCAGCCCAGGTGTCTGGCGGTGGGTCTGTGGCAGCACGAGAGAGGGCCAAAGCCTTCCCTGGGCTATTATACCCGCCACCCATGAATTCTTTGCATCTGTCTTCATTGCAGAGGACGTTGCAGGGAGATTCCCACACCTGAGCCTCTTTTTAAATGTGACTTTTCTGAGGAATTATCCCAGATTGAGGCCTCAATAGAGGAAATTTGGAACAAACTGACAAGTTAAACAGTAATAGGTAGTGCCCTACCAAATTCACAGCCATGAAAACATGTGTCACGGAGCATGAAATCTGATCTTCCCCCATGAGGGTCCTGACCCAAAAGGGAGTTGCAGCAGGGTCACAAGGTTATTTTAGAGGGGTCACAGTATTGACACCCTTACGTCTGCGCTGCCTTCAGAGCTGGGCGGCCAGAGAGAAGTGGCTGCTTACTGAGGGCCCAGCCCTGCAGGCAGCAGTGCAGAAGTAAGGGAAGCAATACCATACCATGCCATCCTTACTTCTGTGCTGCTGCTCCCGGCCAGCAGCTGCTGCTCTCCAGCTGCCCAGCTCTAAACGCAGTGCTGCAAAAGTAAGGGTAGCAGTACCAAAACACCCCCTACAATAACCTTGTGACACACACCCCAACTCCTTTTTGGGTCAGGAGCCCTACAATTACAACACCATAACATTTCAGATTTAAATAGCTGAAATCATGAAATTTGGTATTTTTAAATTCCTATGATCATGAAATGGACCATGAATTTGGTAGGGCCCTAGTAACAGGTCACTAAGAGCAGATAGTATTCACCCAAGAGTTCTGAAGGAACTCAGATATGAAGTTGCAGAACTACCAACTGTGAACCTATCACTTAAATCAGCCTCTGTACCACATGACTGGAGGATAGCTAACACCACTGATTTTTTTTAAAAAAGGCTCCAGAAGCGATCCTGGCAATTATAGGCTGGTAAACCTAACTTCAGTATCCAGCAAATTTGTTGAAGCTACAGTATAGAACACAATTATCAGACACATGGATGAACATGATGTTGGGGAAGTGTCACAGCGTTTGTAAAGGGAAATCATGCCTCAATCTATTAGAATTCTTGGAGGGCGTCAACATACACGTGGACAAGGGTGATCCAGTTGGCAGTGTACTGGGACTTTCAGAAAGTCTTTGACTAGGCTCTTAAGCAAAGTAGCAATCATGGGATTAGAGAAGGTACTCATGGATCAGTAACTGGTTAAGAGATAGGAAACAAAGGGTAGGAATAAATGGTCAATTTTCACAACGAAGAGAGGTAAATAGCAGGGTCTCCCAGGGAGCTGTATTGGGACCAGTGCTGTTCAACATATTCATCAATGATCTGGAAAAAGGGGTAAACAGTAAGGTGTCAAAATCTGCAGATTATACAAAGTTACTCAAGACAGGCAAGTCCAAAACCGGTTGCGAAGAGTTACAAAGGAACCTCACAGAACTGGGTGACTGGGCAACAAAACAGCAGATGAAATTCAAGTTTGATATGTGCAAAGTAATGCACATTCAACAAAATAATCCTGACTATACATACAAAATGGGGTCTAAATTAGCTGTTACCACTCTAGAAAGATCTTGGAGTCATAAATAATTCTCTGAAAATATCTGCTCAATGTGTTGGCTTTTTTGACTGCCACTACAATGTTAGGAACCATTAGAAAGGGATAGATAAGACAGAAAATATAATGCCACTACATAAATGCATAGTACATCCACACCTTGAATACTGCATGCAGTTCTGGTCATGCCATCTCAAAGAAGATACATTAGAATGGGAAAAGGTACAGAGAAAGGCAACAAAAGTCATTAAGGGTATGGAACAACTTATACAAGGAGAGATTAAAAAGATTAGGACTGTTCAGTTTAGAAAAGAGACTACTATGGGGGGATATGATAGAGGCTTGTAATATTATGAATGGTGTGGAGAAAGTGAAGGGGGAAATCATTATTATTCACATAACACAAGAACCCAATGAAGTCAAAAGGCCACAGGTTTAAAACAAAAAAGACAACGCCCCTGCATCCTCCCCCCAGAAAGGAAGTACTTCTTCACACAGTGCACAGTCAACCTGTGGAACTTGTTGCCTGGGGATGTTGTGAAGGTTGAAAGTATAACTGGGTTCAAAAAAAGAATTAGATATGTTTCTGGAGGACAGGTCCATCGGTGGCTATTAGCCAAGATGGTCAGGATGCAATCCCGTGCTCTGGGTGCCCTTAAACCTCTGACTGCCAGATGCTGGACTAGATGACAGGAGAGGGATCACTCTACAAGTCACCTGTTCTGTTCATTCCCTCTGAAGCATCTGGACTGGCCACTGTTGGAGACGGGATACTGGGTTAGATGGACAAGTGGTTTGACTCAGTATGGCCATTCTTATCTTAAGTCTAATTATTCTTTATGCCAGTGATACTCAGACCGAGAGTCTCGAGCTGCTAGGGGCTCTTTAATGCGTCTCCAGAGGCTCTTTGCAGTACATGATATTAAAATACTGATTTAATGATTAACCATTCAGGATGCTTTTACTAGGTTATTAGCCAGTTGTAGTTGATAAAATACTTAGTCATCTTGCTGTGAGAATATATATTATAGTCTATTTAAACAGTATGATGGGGGGAGGAGGGGGAGATAGCTCAGTGGCTTGAGCATTGGCCTGCTAAACCCAGGGTTGTGAGCTCAATTCTTGAGGGGGTCATTTAGGGATCTGGGGCAAAAATCTGTCAAGGACAGTACTTGGTCCTGCTGTGAAGGCAGGGGACTGGACTCCATGACCTTTCAAGGTCCCTTCCAGTTCTATGTACAAGTAAAAACTAAATATTTTCCATCATACTGTTTAAATATGAATATATAGTACTATAGTAAGAGAAACAATGAATCCACACTACTGTGGCTCATTTGGGTAATGTTGATCACTAATTTGGCTTCTGAACCACTGAGGTCTGAGCATCACTGCTTTCTGCTATGGTTTGTGAGGGATTAATAAGTGGTCTGTCAAGTTGTATGCAGAAACACCTACTTTTCCCATCCCTCCAAACTGGCTTCCACCTGACAACCAGCATTTACAGCTGAGAGGCTGATTAGTGCTATGCTCCCGCACTAAAGCGCTTTACCCCAGGCACATAGCAAGAGTGACGTAGGAAGTGATTGCACAGACAGGCGTGCAGGTAAAGTGCTTCAACAGAGGAAAATGACTATGTTCCCCCTTTCCAGCTGCCAGCCACACCCTGGAGAACAAAAAAGAAAAGAGCAGCTATGGAGAAAGAAGACTGATATTTCCCCTACCCTCCCAGGTCGAAAAAAAGCAGTTGTCTCTGCCAAAAAAAAGCCAAAACCAAATCTGAGGATTAGACAGTCTAGATTTTAGGCACATTAAAATTTGCTCTTTGGTAGCTTTCTGGAACGTGCTGCTACAAGGATTTTTCCTACCTCAAGTGCTTTGGCTTCAATGTGTTACTATTTTAAACCACTTAACATTTTTAGATGCCATTGACACATTATAGCACCCTTTAGGGGACACAATCTTATGCTGGGGTTGCCTTATGCATCCTGTGAACCACACAGGGTGGAATACAAGTAGTTAGAAAATAGTGTATTTTTACCTTGCGTCCAGTGAAGGCTGCACGATGCAGTGGAGTGTCCCCCATATCGTTTAACACATTCACTTCTGCACCAGCCTGCCAAGACAGAGACGGTTAAGTAATGCTGGAAACACAGGCAGGTCAATAGGTTACCTCTACAAAAATATTCCTTCCAGAAAGAACTCTGTTACTGACACCTCTTTGTTTATAATCTATTTGTCAAGAATGAATTACATGAATTAGGAGGCTCTCTGTGTGCCCCAGTACAGTTGTAAAGCCTAATCAGTGATAATGTGGGAAGATTTAGAGGGGAGGAAATCTACAACAAGGAGCCCTTGTGAAAGGGAGCAAATTCAAATTGGGGCTATGTCTACACTTAAACAGCTACAGCAGCGCTGTTCTACCGCTTCAGCATAGACACTCACTACAGTAGCAGGAGGGGTTCTCCCATCTCTGTAGTTAAGCTACTTCCCTGAGAGGGAGTAGCTAGGTCAACAGAAGACTTTCAGTCAACCTAGGCTATGTCTACACTAGAGAGTTTACAGTGACACCGCTGTATCAATGCAGCTGCTAGTGTAGTCGCTCTATGGGAGAGAGCTCTCCCGTTGACATAATTAAACCGCCGCCAACGAGCAGTGGTAGCCATGTTGGCAGGAGAAGCTCTCCCACCGACATAGCGCTGTCCACACTGGCACTTATGTCTGTGTAACTTATGTCGCTGGGGGAGGGGGGGTTTAATTCACTCCCCGAGCAATATAAGTTATATGACATAAGTGGTAGTGTAGACACAGCCCTAGAGCTGTCTATGCCAGCAGTTAGGTTGGCTTAACCACTTTGCTCAGGGGTGTGGATTTTTCACACTCCTGAGTGACGTAGCTGGGTTGACCTAACTTTTTAGGTGTAGACATTGCCTTTGTTTTGCTGTCACTCATCTCCACACACAAATTGCATACAGCAGCCATTAAAGCTTTAATTTCACTCTGGTTGAAAGACATCACACAGTAGTACTATCTATACACTGTAGTGCAGTCTTCTCTTCAAGAGATTAAATGGGCCACGACTAGCAGGTTTCATGATCTCTTCACTGGCTCCCTGCCCCTTTCCACATCAAGTGGAAACTCCTCTATACACCATAAAGGCAATGTACCACTGTATTCCTGTCTGAATCTCAGCTCCATTTTCCCCCATTCCTTTCCTGCACCTGAAATCCTTGCTCTCACTCTTCTTTCAAATCCCACTTCAAACACTGCTCCTGCTGAACCCTACTCTTAAAATGGTCAGAAAGATCAGGACAAGCTGCATATGCAACAGAATTAATGGGACTATGTGGTTTTACTATAGCTGGGAAACTGGTCTAGTGATTGAGCTCATGAGGACTAGAGTCAGGAGATTAGGTCTATTCCTGACTGCCACAGACAGAGTACCCTAGGACAGGGGATCTTAACCTTTTCTTTCTGAGGACCCTCCAACATGCTATAAAAAACTCCACGGCCACAACTGGTTTTCTGCATATAAAAGCCAGAGCCAGCATTAAGGGGCAGCAAGCAGGGCAGTTGCCTGGGGCCTCATGCCACAGGGGCCCCCGCAAAGCTAAGTTTGGCTTCAGCCTCGGGTGGCGGGACTCAGGGCCCTGGACTTCAGCCCCATGTGGTGGGGCTTCATCTTTCTGCCCTGGGCCCCAGCAAGTCTAACACTGATCCAGCTTGGCAGCCCCCCTTGGATCCTGCTCATGGGCCCCCCACAGGGGGCCCAGACCCCTAGTTGGGAACCACTGCCCTAGGACAAGTCACAATCTATTTAACCTCCATTCATCACTCCATCTGTAAGAAGGGCACTAGCACCCACCCACTTCTGTAAAACACTGATCCATGGATGAAGAGCATTTGACAATATAAACGCATACTTTTGCTATCTCCCCCCTTCCCACCCTGAAGGCTTGCCATTTGTTTACTCTATGTTGTAAGCAAAGTCTTTGGGTCAGGGACCCTATCATTTGTTGATACTAGCTTTGTTTGATGGAATCCTTGTAGAAAAATCTCAGTCTGTTTTCCAGACCAGAATCTCCTGATTATTAGTTTTTTCATGTAGAACCAGGTCCAAGTTTACCTGGATTTATTATTTTTATTTCCAATCAGTTTAAAAGAAGTCACCCCTCCCATTTACTGTGGCTTTCAGGAAAAAGCAAAAAAAAAAGCCACATTTGTTTTTGGTGCATGTATCTGAATGCTGCAATTAGCTGTACTTTGCAGATAGTTGGTTAGCTTTTGTGGAGCTCAATTGCCAACATTGGTTATGCCTAAGGCTGCGAGTCTGTCACGGAGGTCACAGGGCCAGCAGCAGCAGTTTGGGTGTATGGGAGGGGGCTCAGGGCTAGGGGTTGGGGAGTGTGTGGGATGGGGCTGACCTCAGACTCCCACTGACATGCCCCCCTGCAGCTCCTAGGTGGGGGTCTCCGCACAGCCCGCTGCCTGCCCCCACAGGCCCTGCCCCCACAGGCCCCGCCCCAAGTTTAAAAATTGACTGCGGTTCCTGGCCAATGGGAGTTGCGGCAGCCAGCGTTTGTGGCTGGAGCAATGGAGCCCCCACTCTGGCCCCTGCCTCCGCCACCTAGGAGCTGCTGGGACAGAGCTGGGTAGGAAGCCCCTGCCAGCCCTGCCAACCCCACCCCCATCCCCAGTATCAGCAGGGGTCCTGGGCCACGCACCGTGGCCTGGTGCTCCCCCTCCCGCAGTACCAGGGGGGTCCTGTCCCCCCCCCCCAGCACCCACAGCCCCCCTGGACCGCCCCCCCACCACAGCCCCCTGCCCAAGTTTTAGTCAGGGTGGGTATTTTTAGTAAAAGTCATGAACAGGTCACGGGCCCATGAATTTGTTTACAGCCCATGACCTGTCCATGACTTTTACTAAAAATTCCATGACTAAACGTAGCCTTAGTTATGCCAGAAGCAGCCAAGTTAGCTTTAGGCTTTGTCCACACACCACAGCTTTTAGCGACTTGACTGTGCCGCTGAAAGCTCTCCCGCCGACAAAAAACTTCCACCCACACAAGCGGTGGTAGCTTTCTCGGCAGGAGAGCGCTCCTGCCAACAAAGCACTGTTCACACCTGCGCTTTTCCTCGACAAAATTTGTGTCTTTCAGGGCAGGGTTTTTTCCTTCTTTTAACCCTTCTGAACAATAAGTTGTTCACTTGCCAGCATAGACAAAGCTTTATTTTACGTTAGCATTAATAGATTAAAGAAAAAAAGGAGGGTCTCCTCCACTAACCTGATGTTTCTAAGAAGTTTGAGCAAAAGACTCGTTTAAGCCTTATTACTTGTGCCTGAAGTAACAAACATACAATGATCCTTCTTTGAAAATTTATACACGTGCTTATGTGCTTCCTCTGCTGACATAGTAGTATCATTGACTATTTTTTAATTTTACTAATGGCACACATGCCAGTCGACTATTTGGAATTTAAAATTAAGTGTTAAGGTAGCTCAGACTTTTGCATCCCATATTTCTGAAATACTAGTCATGACAAATACTGCAGGTACTAAGAGTTTCTTGAAAAAACTCAAGGGCTAACTCACTGTATTACCCGAGTTTTATGCTGATGTAACTGAATTCAACAAGTTGGTGAATATAAAACTCCAATTACTATACTTGATCATTGTTTTATTCCGTCTACCTGAAGGCATATTTTGTTTCCTAATGCTTGAATTTAAAGTTACATTAGTCTGTTAGCCAACATTTTAAAAGTGGTTTAGTGTAAACAAGTACATTAGCCTAGGCTTTAGCTGAACCAGTTAGACTTCAGAATGTCAACACACACCTGCCAATACCACCCTTCAACTACTTCAAGGTTTTGCTAAACTAGACTTTAGATTTCTTGTGCCAAATTTTCAAGATTAGGTGTGTGCAAACATCTGGTGTGCATGAACAAGCCACACATTCAGAAGTATGTAGTTAGCTGCCTTCAAGTGCAATAGTACATAAGCACACAGAATCATAGAAGAGTAGGACTGGAATGGACCTTGACAGGTCATCTAGTTCAGTCCCCTGCACTGAGGCAGGACCAAGTATTATCTAGACCAGTGGTTCTCAAACTTATTTGACCAGGTACCCCTGCTTTGTGACTGCAGTCGTTTATGGCTCCCTCCCTCCACATACATACTGCCACCCGGCTCTGAAGGCAGAGTGGAGAGCAGTGGCTGCTGGCCGGGCACCCAGCTCTGAAGGCAGCACTGCGCCAGCAGCAGCGCAGAAGCAAGGGAGGCAATGTGAAAAGTGATACTGATGAATAGCAGAAGTAAGGGTTACAAGGGGCGCTAAGTCTGCTGTGAAAAGTGATATTCATCAATATCACTTTTCACAGCAGACTTAGCACCCCATTGTAACCCTTACTTCTGCGCTGCTACTGCCACCCCGAGGCTGAGAGCCAGAGCCCTGCCGCTTTCAGGTGAGAGATGGGGGGGAGGGGAAGGAGAGCCTGACCCCATGCTGCACTTCCCAGTGAGGGACCGAAGGAGGGGTGGCAAGGAGAGTCTGAGCCACCTCCCGGGGGCAGGGATGGAGACCCAAGCCCAGGTTGCACCTGGGGCTGAGAGCCAGAGCTCTTAAAAATAAGAGTGCACATCTCACGACACATTCCAGCGCCTCCCTTGGGAGGCCTGCCCCAGTTTGAGAACTGCTGATCTAGACCAGCGGTTCTCAAACTGTGGGTCGGGACCCCAAAGTGGGTTGCAATCCCCTTTGAATGGGGTCACCAGGGCTGGCTTAGAATTGCTGGAGCCCGAGCCCCACTACC
This sequence comes from Platysternon megacephalum, assembly GCA_003942145.1. NCBI lineage: Eukaryota > Metazoa > Chordata > Testudines > Platysternidae > Platysternon > Platysternon megacephalum. The sequence goes on from QXTE01000024.1 coordinate 10,798,668, forward strand.
CAAGGCCAAAGCCAAAGACCAAGGGCTTCAGCCCTGGGTGGCAGGACTCCAGCTGCAGGCCCCCTGCCTGAGGCTGGAGACCTTGAGCTTCAGCCCTGGCCCCACTGCCTGGACTGTTGGGGCTTGGGCTTTGGTCCTGCCATCCAGGGCAGTGGGGCTTGGGCGGGCTCAGGTCCCCGCTCCTGGGGTCCATGAAGTAATTTTTGTTGTCAGAAGTGGGTCACGGTGCAGTGAAGTTTGAGACTCCCTGATCTAGATCATCCCTGACAGATGTTGGTCTAACCTGTTCTGAAAAACCTCCAAATGGAGATTCTACAACCTCCCTAGGCAATTTATTCCAGTTAGGAAAAACTTCCTAATGTCTAACCTAAGTCTCTCTTGCTGCAATTTAAGCCCATTATTTCTTCTCCTGTCTTCAGCGGAGAAAGAGAATTTATTACCCTCTTTATATCAACCTCTCATGTATTTGAAGACTTGTCTCCTCTCAGTCTTCTCTTCTCCAGACTAAACAAACCCAATTTTTCCCACAATGTTGTCTTGATCTTCAATAATTTGTTCTCTGAACTTTCTCCCATTTGTCCACATCTTTCCCAAAGTGTAGTATCCAGAACTGGACACAATACTCCAGTTGAGGCCTTATCAGTGTTGAGTGGAAGAATTATTTTTCGTGTCTTGCTTACAACACTCTTGCTAATACATCCAGAATGATGTGTGCTTTTTTGGCAAACAGTATTATGTAATTGACTTATTTAGTTTGTGATCCACTATAACCCCCAGATCCATTTTTGCAGTACTCCTTCCTAGACAGTCATTTCCCATTTTGTATTTATGCAATTGATTATTCCTTCCTAAGCATAGTACTTTGCATTTGGCCTTATGGAATTCCATCCAATTTACTTCAGACCATTTCTCCCGTTTGATGATATCATTTTGGATTCTAATCCTGTCCTCCAAAGCAACTGCAACCCCTCCAGGTTTACATCATCCACGAACTTCATAAGTGCACTCTCTATGCCATTATCAAAATTATTTATGAAGGTATTAAATAGAAATGGACCCAGGACAGACCCCTGAGTGACCCCACTTGATACGCCCTTCCAGCTCAATTGTCAACCATTTGATAACTAGCCTTAGAATGATTTTCCAACCAGTTGTGCACCCACCTTACAGGAGGTTTGTTTAGACTATTTCTCTAGTTTATGAAAAAGTCATTGAGACAGAAGCAAAGCCTTACTAAAGTCAAGATATATCATCTCTACTGTCTCCCCTATTCCACCAAAGAACGATATTAGGTTGCTTTGACATGATTTGCTCTTGACAAATCCATGTTGACTGTTACTTATCACCTTACTTTCTTCTAGGTGCTTACAAATTGATTGATTTGCATCATCATCTTTCCAGGTACTGAAGTTAAGCTGACAAGTCTATAATTCCCTGGGATGTCTATATTTGCTTTTTATAAACAGGTACTAGTGTATATTTGCCTTTTCCAGTCCTCTCTCCCCCAACTTCCATGAGTTCTCAAAGATAATTGCTAAGGCTGCATGTCTGTCATGGAGGTCATGGATTCCGTGACTTTCCATGACAGCCGTGACTTCTGCAGCGGCCAGTGCAGCTGCTCAGATAGCCCCTGGGCCAGCCGCACCAGCTGCTGCTGGGGCAGTCTTGGGCCACTGTGCCCTTTCCCCCCAGCAGCAGCAGCTTGGGTATGGGAGGGGACTCAGGGCTGGGAGGGGGGGTTGGGGTGTGGGGCAGCATTTACCTCGGGGGGCTCCCCGGAAGCAGCCGGCAGGTCCCTGCAGCTCCTAGGCGGAGGGGCCAGGGGGCTTTGGGTGCTGCCCCTGCCTCCAGGCACCAATGGGAGCTGCGGAGCTGGCGCTCGTGGCAGGGGCAGCACTCCCTCCCACCCCCCCAGGGCCATTCCCCTCCCCCAGGGCCCCAGCCCAAGTTTTAGTTAGGGGTATATAGTACAAGTCATTAACAGGTCATGGGCCATGAATTTTTGTTTACGACCCGTGACCTGTCCATGACTTTTACTAAAAATACCCATGACTAAAATGTAGTCTTAATTGCTAATGGATCAGAGATCTCTTCAGCTAGTTACTTAAATATTCTAGGAAGTATTTCATCCGCCCCTTCAGACTTGAAGACGCAACTTGTCTAAGTCATTCTTAACTTGTTCTTTTCCTATTTGAGCCTCAGATCCTACCCCATTTACAGTGATGTTCACTGTGTTAGTTATCCAATCACAGCAAACTTTTTCGGTGAAAGCAAACAAAAAACGCCATTTAACACTTCAGCCATTGCTGCATTTTCTGTTGTCTTTCCCTCCACATTGAGTAATGTGCCTGGTCTTGGTCTTCCCCTTGCTTCTCATGGATTTGTAAAATGTTTGTTATCCTTTATGTCCCTAGCTAGTTTAATCTTGTTTTGTGCATTTGCCTTTCTAATTTTGTCCCTACATGCTTGTGGGTTTTTTTGTTTTGTTTTTAAATATTTGTCCTTTGTAATTTGATGTAGTTTCCACTTTTTGTATGACACTGAGTTTCAGGTAATTAAAGAAGTCTTTTATACTTCCTATCTTTCCTACCACATTGGGATCTTTTGCTCTTGTGCCTTTAATAATGTTTCTTAAAAAAATTGCCAACTCTCCTGAACCTTTTTCTCCTTAGACTTGCTTCCTATAGGATCTTTCCTACCAATTCTTTGAGTTTGCTAAAGTCTGCCTTCTTAAAGCCCATCGTCTTTATTCTGCTGTTTTCCCTCCTACCATTCATTAGAATCAAACTCGATTGCATTTCATGATCACTTTCACCCACTTCAATTTCTCAGCTAGTTCCTCTGTTTGTCAGTATCAAAACCAGAATAGCCTCTTCTCCTAGTTGCTTTCTGTACCCTCTGTAACAAAGAGTTGTCTCCCATTAATTCCAAGAATGTGGGATAATCTGTATCCTGCTATTTTCCCATGCAAATATGTACATGTGCAAGCATGTAATTAAATACAAGCATGCACATGACTAGTGGGAAGGATAGTTCATTGCCTTCACTTAGAATTGCATTGCTTCTCTTCAAGCAAACAGTTTGCAATTTAGTAGAAAAACCACTTTTCCTGTTTATTTTGAGGTTTCAGAACTAGCTATTGGTCACCTGAACTTGTGATATCATGAAAAAAACAGTATTAAAATAAGGTGGTATCATGAAAAACATTACGTAGGATCTTCAGACTCATTTAGAAATATAGACAGCATTAAGTATACCTTCAGCAAATCCTTGACCACGTTGCCATGTCCAAAATAGCATGCAAGGTGAAGAGGCGTCCAACCCAAATTAGATTTACTTCTGCCTAAAAATATGAAACAGATCAGGTAAACAAATGCTTTTGTAATACAAGACAGTAGGAACAGTTCACTGTAAACTAACATCTTGACAATTCTCACACAAATAACAGGCATAGTTAGTCTCTACAGTGAGAGCAGCCATTTATAGATTTCAGGCCAAAAAGGACTATGAATATCTAGTCAGACCTCCTGCAGAATAATAAAATAAAAATTTCCACCCACTAATTACTGCACCAAGCCCATAGCTTGTGGTTGAACTAGAGCAGCGTTTCTCAAATGCAGCCACATGTGGCCACCAGGGGTTTTTCCTGCGGCCACAACAGCCTCTTGTGCAGAGATGGAGGAGGGAGCAAAGCAGTGGTCCCTCCCTGCAGCGCTCAGGGGCAGGCTTCAGCCTTCCCCCTATCTCTGGTTCAGCTAGAGGCTCCGGCGATGGGCTATAGTCCCCCCTCACCAAGCTGCAGCCGCAGGACTCTGGTAGCGGGCTTCAGCTGCAGGCCTCCTGAAGTGGGCTTCAGCATCTCTTCCCCTCCCCTCGCCCCCCCCCCAACTTCAGGGCTTTGGCTTTCAGCCCCCCCCCCAGTAGCAGGGCTCTGCCTGTGGGCCGGGGCTTCAGCCCACCCCTAACTCCAGCCATGGGGCTCTGGGCTTCTGAAGGGCCAGCCTTACCAAGCGCTGTGGTCCAGAGGCAAGAAGTGGGGTGAGCCTGGGGTCCGAGGCCATGGAAGGGAGCCCAAGGCAATGGGGAGGAAGCAGTGGAGCCTGGGGAGGCAGTGGGGGCCAGGGGCACCAAAATGTAACACTACATTATTTTTACTATTGAGTCTACAAAAACCCTACATCAATCAATTACAATGATTTGATCGTGTAAATATGCCTATTTGTTTTTCCTAAAATACTCTAGGAAAAAATTGTCAGAGCGGTGGCTGCACTCTGAGGCCGCCAAAAAATTGGTTGTGATAACCCCTGAACTAGAGCATCTCTAACAGGGCAACAACCTAGCATTACATTGTTGCTTCCATATTTCTTATCTCTTGTGCTTTGACACATGGCTGAAAAGAGCATTCTAAGAACTAGATTTTTTTTTTTTAAATCTACAAGAGTCTAAAAAGCCAATTCCAGTTTAACTGGGTCCATTCCTCTTACACAACCCTTAGAGAGTCAGGGCTAAGCCTTGCACTTAAGAGCATAGGACACATGAGAAGCAAGTTGGTTTATAACCTGAATTATCTTTATGTTTAGGAATACTATGCACTGGCAACAGCCTTGTCATTGGCAAGGCTTTCTATGTCAAGCAGTTACCAACCGCGTTTGCAGTCCACAAGTCTTGTATGTTCAGATCTCACTGGCAGGGTGGTGGAGCTAATAGAACAGTCAGCTGGAAGCAGACACAGAGCAAAGCTCTTGGATAACCACCATTTATTCAGATTCAGAATAGTTTACCCCGAAGTGGTGACTAGCTGTATTAGATATTCCCTGAAATTTCAGCTTTTGTTAAATAGCAGTGAATGTTGACTAACTGGTAGATTTCTAGGTTAAAATGATGTATATTACAGTGAAATAAATTCCACTGAGCTGGTAACTGAGCTTAGTTTCTCTACTTGCTACATGTAGACAATAAGCAGAGCTGTTCTGCACCTCAAAAAATTGTATATTAAAGATGCTTTTAAGTACCAGCCACAAAGCTTTTTACTTGTGGGGGTGGGGGTATTGAGAGAACACAGATTAGTGGTTTAATGTGTAAATTGTAGTACCATCATCAAGTTCTCCTTCATCTCATGTATGCCTTACAAGTAGACCTCTGCAGCCCATGCAAGTTTGCCAAAGAGAAGACAAACACTAGCACAGAACCCTACACCTTTCTTAAAAAATGGGTGTTTAAGATGGGGCTCATAGCATAAACTGAATATCAGTTATTTTCCTGTAGTTGCCCTGTTAACAATTTTCAGCATAGATAAACACCATTAAGGGCCTTTTAACCATAAGGAGGTCTTAGTTTAATAGAATAGGTTTTCACCCCTACACAAATTTTCTCAACACTCTTAGAGCTTTGAAGATTGCTGACCCCCATCCCAGGACCAGCTGCACCTTCATTTCAAGTGTCAAGATGAGCCCTCTTATTGTAGGATATTGGCTTACTTTATTAACTTGTCTTCTCCTTTCCATTTTTGTCCCCACCTCCCATCTGTCTCATGGACCAGCTGCAGTTTGCTGTAGCCTCAACTGTAAGCTCCTTAGGAAAGGACTCTTTACTGCATGCTTGCAAAATGGCAGCTGAGCCCTGACTGTTATGCAGTATTACCTCAGCACAAATAGTGGTTCACATGGCATCTATTTGGCAAGTACAAGGATAGCAAGTTATTGGCAGAAAGATTCAAAGCCTCATTGTGCATCCTCATTGTGCATCCTCTAATGGGATTATCAGTTGTTCAGAACTTCAGGATTCTAACGTTAGACTAGGCCATGCCAAGCTTTTTTTGTGACAACCTTAGTTTGTCCTTTTCACTTTTAAGTTTCCATGCAGTCATCACTGCCTCTCAGCTATCAACAGCTGCATTACAGGGAGGCCTTCCTATTATTTACACATTTGCTTGTAAGACAGTGAAGCAAATGAGCTCCTTATGGTCCCTTCCAACAGTGGTAACCATACTGGCAGACTTCTTGGTTACGATAACAGTGTGTAGGATAACAGTCTAGGTATGCAGCATTTCAAGGTCTACAGTAAACCAGAGGTGCCAGTATGCTGCCTCCCCTCCTCCAAGACCCCCCTCACATATACTTCAGGCCTTCTAGCTTTACATCCCCATGCCTACATCTTTTAAATATATTAGTAGCTGGAAAGACCTAACAGATGTTCTCTAGACTGCATGCAGAGAGCTTTGAAATAACCCTTGTGGAGATCAGGAAGTTCAGCGCACAGTTTGGGCCACAACTAGACCAATTTTTGGTTTTGGTCTTACTGTAATGGAATTGTTTCTTTGGGAGCCTCACCTTTCAGTGTCTTACTTTATGTAAAGTTTCCAAGCGAGAATATGACTAAAGAGTGTCGAACGCACTCAAGATCTTAGTTAGAAATGGACAAATACATTCAAATGAGAGGCCTAAGTGATTGAAACGTATATCTGATTAAATTTAATATCTCTGCTAAATATTACTGCACATCAGTAAGTTACACTGAAAGTCTGAGTAACGTGTTAAAAAAGCAAGTAATTTCAGAAGAAAGTTTTGATGAGACTCCCATGTGGCCAGTTTTGCTTACAACTTTAGTTTCAGTTCAGATTTAGGCTAGTTAAAATTTGTTCATGTTTTCATACCAGACTGATGTGGCAGAAAGGCATTTCCCTGCTTCATGCTTTAAAAAGAGGTAACATCCTCAGTCAAGGGTAGAAGCAGACTGGTTAGTGATCAGCCATCCTCCACTAAAGTGACAGCCCAACAGAAAGAAGAGTTATATGTAACATTGGGGTCCCCAATATAAACCCACAAAAGCAAGCACAATTGTTAAGTCTGCCTTTTTATGTTCTGTTGGAACACAATGCTACATGTAACCTTTAATAAGGGATGGTAACCATCTTATGTTACTAGGACTTGTGCATTCTGCTGCACGTTTGACTTTCTGCTTGTTCTCCCTTACTACTGATTTGTCTGTTACAATTTGACATTGTGCTTCTCTAAGGGGAAAGTATTCATTCCTCTAGTACCAAGATATACTGCATTCCATGTTGAATGCCACCAGCAGGTTGTATATTAGTACTAGAGCAACAACTATCAGCCACAACAAACAGGAGCCTACTGAACAGAAGTGCAAGGTCTGTAGGTTTTGTTTTTTTTAAATGTTCTATTTTCACTATCTAAAGCAGGATCATAATCATTGAGGGGGTAGGAAGAAGAAAGAGCATAAGGGTTGCCAGAAGTAGTATAGAAGCAACTGAAGTAAACATACAACAAGAGCCCTGTAACAATGTCCTCTTCAGGCAGGACTTGTATTGTTTCCATCTAATCACTTGCTGGTATGTTCAGTGTAGAATGTAAGTAAATGGACTGCTACAACCTCTAAGGCAGCATTAAACCAGCACCCCTTATTATAAACCCCAACACACAAAACATGACATCCATGTCACAGAATTGGAATGCCATGCATGAGAGAGCGGTCATTGCTAAGGCCCAAGGGCAGAATCTCAATTGAACTGCACATGTTGGTCAGCCTTTACCAGAGAGTTTGACACTCATCAAGAGTGATCCTGCATAATTTTTTTTTTTTTAAAGGGTAGCAGCAAATTGTGCTGCAATAACTCAAATGCAGAAATACAGTTACAATGTAAAAGCAGCAAAGAATCCTGTGGCACCTTATAGACTAAGACCCCGTCTACACTACCCGCCGAAATCGGCGGGTAGCCATCGAACTATCGGGGATCGAATTATCGCGTCTTGTCTGGACGCGATAAGTCGATCCCCGAACGCGCTACTTCGAACTCCGGTACTCCTGCAGGGCGAGCGGAGTTACCGGAGTCGACGTGGGAGCCGCGAACTTCGATCGCGGCGCCGCGCGGACGCGAGGTAAGTGCACCAAATTCGAACTAAGCTACTTCGACTTCAGCTACGCGAATAGCGTAGCTGAAGTCGAAGTAGCTTAGTTCGATCCCGCCCCTAGTGTGGACCAGCCCTAACAGACGTTTTGCAGCATGAGCTTTCGTGGGTGAATACCCACTTCTTCGGATGCAAGTTACAATGTATTGTTTTGAAAGGAGCATATTCTAAAGTCCCAGATGCCAATAGTATGAAGCCTTCATTTAAACTTGAGGCCTGGGAGGAAAAACCCAAGACTTCACTGCCAGTCTGAGTAATGCAAAACACACCTCAATCTCACTTACTTCTACAAGTCACCCAACAGTATTGTGTTAACCTGGAAAGTCTTCCTTCTCTGCACAAGAGAGAGTTTCAGGAGTTCAAGGGCAAGAAGCAGCTAGAGTGAAAAGTTGTGTTTTTGTTAAACAACCCACATTAATGATACGACCAAGGGTATCAGACTTTCAAACACCGAAACACTAACTTTTCCTAGCAATTCAAATTAGGCGTCTGGTGCTGTCAGCTTCTAGCATTTGTTAGATACGTTCCTGCTGAACAGCCATTCTTCTATAAACTGTCTTGGCACAGTTTAACTCACTCATCCAAGAAAGTTAGATCATCAACCCCTTTATCCAAGAGGCTGTGATGTCACAGCAGCAACTGGGCGCTTCAAGTCAAACTGAGTTACGACTCCTGTGACAAGCCCCTGAAACAGATGAACCAGGAATTCACGCTCTCCTCCTTGTATCTCTACAGCTCCTATTGCCATCCAGAAGAAAAGTAAAGCATTGTGCAATCTCCTCTCAAATAAAAGTGATTTGAGATTATTTCCCAGCTCAACCTCATGCAGAACCCTTTGGTTAGGCTCAACAGGCTCCTTGTTTGGTGCATCTTTTGAAGAACTGCAGTGCCTTCAGTTAGAGTTCAATTTGACAGTTCGGTTAGTTCTGGTTACTAAATCCTGCCTGCCTGCTCACGTGTGGGTTAGAGAGTGTGAGAGAAGCATTGCTCACTCCAGAGGTGGTGTTTGGGGAAAAACGGCACGTTGTGCATTCTAAAGTCTGAAACGCTATGGGGGGGGGGGGGGGGGAAGCTTGTCGCCCAGGTAGTTTTTAAATGTAGCTTTATGGAATATTGACATGCCATTGAGGCATTTGTACAGAATAAAGGAAGGGGATTCTTAGCAAAGTGAAGCATTAAATCACTACTATAAAAACTAAGTAATGTGTCACTTCTCTACCAAATAAGCCTCCTAGAAGTAAACTTATTAAAAGCCCACAGCTGTTGTATAGCATTTTTGAAGCCCTTTAAGGTTAGGGTCTGAAAGCTCTTGCTGCAAGTTACTGTAGTTTGCTCTATTGTAGTGCTTGTATGTAAAATGAGAAGGAAGCTAGCACAAATGGCCTTAGAGTATCATGCTGCATTCGTCTGAAGGGTTATGCCATTGTAGTATGGATAAAACTGCTTCACAGAAGAGTGAGCCAAATTCAGCGGGTGCAAGCTGTTGCAACTCCAGTGAAGTCTGGATTCTTATACCCAGACTGAAGTGGGTCAGCAATGTTTTTCATCAGCCATCTCAAACTGTTTAGTAACGTGTAAACCATCTGTTAGGAGAAGGCTTAGTGGCGCACACAGGTAGCCAAGAATGAAGTTGGCTGTCACACCTGCACATTAAACCTTTGTGTTTTACAAGAAGAGCAGACAATACAAGACGGTGTCAAGGGGAAAACCCTAGAACTGAAAACCCCAAGCTCTCTTGGTCATCAAATCCTTTGATGTTGAAATAGAAACATTACTTTCAGGAAGTTCTCATTAGCCGCCACTCAAGAGAGATCATCCTTCCTGTTTACATTTTGTGCAAGTCACTATATCTGCTACACAGTAGCTAAATGGAAAGCAGAAACATATGAAATTGGAAAGGCAATAACTGGACAGTGAATTTATGTACAGCCCACCAATGTCAGCAGCACTATTTTTCATTTACACTGAACTCATTTTGTTGGAATAAACAGAGGCAATGAGTACTGGGAGGGAGTGTGGAAGAAGTTTAAGGAGTCAGACCACGAAAGTTGATAGGAAAAAAAGAGCATAGGATCAAAAGTTAAAATTGTATCCCTTCTCCACCTCCTTTGTTTTAGGCAAGAAGTTATATAGGGCAGGGAAGTTATTAACTCTACAGTGCCTAGTACAATCTTGAGATTCGTATTAAATATAGATGCCAGGGTTTTTACTAGCTAATATATGTTTATTAGCCTAAGGAAAAATAAGCTGATCTTTCAGTCCCTTTCCAATGAACAAGTATGCACTTCATAAAAGCAGCACCATGTGGAATGATGCTACTGACAATCTCTGCAGAGACCAGGAACTGAACTAGTATGGTACCTGAACCACACCTCAGAGGGTCCTTCAAGAGAAGGGTTGAGATGCATTGGAAGATCAAATCGGGGTTGTTGGCCCAGCTACTGCTGCCTCTGTTTGGGGGAGGGGGAAGGAGGAGGAGGAGGGAGACTATAAAGACTTGATTTTCTAGAAGAGATCCAGCTCTTCCTCCAAGGTGGAGTTTGCAGTGGACTTTGCAGGGTTTACTTTGTTTTTGTCCCAAATTTTAATTCCAAAAATGGGGTAAGCATGTACATTTTTCTCTAACAATATTATAGCATTAGTCTCAACGTTCACACCTGAAAATAAATGAGAATACCATGTCAATAGTGGATAGATACATGTGTATAACAGAGGAAGTTAATTCATAATGGGTAGTTGAATGGTGGTATATCTGTACCTTTTTGTTATGACAAATCCACCTGAGGCAAGAATCTTTATGCTTAGCAGTCCATTTGTTTATAGGTGTAAGGTTTTCACTGTACATACCGTTGGCTTGAGTTATCCACAAGATTCTTCTTTAAGAGAGCTTTGCTTTTATCCTGCCATCAGGCTTAAACAAAAAACCCTGCTATTTAAGCCATTTGTTCCCCACTTCCCAGCGAGAAGAGTGGAACAAATGCATACTCTCTTTTTGGAGATTAGCTAGTTAGATATTTTACAGGTGGAGGCATTAATAAGTGAAGCATCCATGGCCTATTAATGGACAGGAGAGACAACATGGTGCAGGGGACAAAGCACTGGACTGGACTCAAGATATCTGGCTTTTATTGCCATTGCTGCCAGTGACATGCTGTGCGACTTTGGTCAAGTCAGTCACTTCACCTCTCTGAAACCTCCATTTACTCTTCCACCCTGTATCTCATCCAACTAGACCATAAGTTGCTGGGGTAGCAACTGTCATGTGTCTGTACAGTGTATAACACAATGGGGTATCTAGTCCCAGTTGGGGTCTCCAGGCCCTACTGTAATGTTAACACTACATTATCAGCTATTTACCTCTTCCCATCCCCTCCCTTTCTAGAGTCCCTCTTACTCTGCCCAAGTTCTATAGTTCTACACTTATCTCAAACTTCTACAGATATCAAATATGTAGACTTATCTCTCCAGTGAGTTATAAATGAAGTATTGACTGGGGGCATGCTGTACTACAAAGACTGAAAGATGCAAGATACAGACAAGCAGTTACAGCAGAACACGTTCAAGACTTATTAAGACATATCCATCACTGGAAATGCTGGCAGATGGCATCAGTGTTCTTTGCAAATGGCACCACTTACTCACTGAAGCCAAGAAACGATATGCAGTCCAACATATTGGACTCCTGCAGTCTTTCTGGTCCTTTATATAGTAGTTCACTCCGCTTTTACAAGAGAACTTTCAAAGCATTGTACTGTACCCCCTATGTGAAGCTCGTACACACACTGCTCTATATGTACATACCAGGCATGTATTTGTGTGTGGACGTATGTTATAGTTTGATGTTGTACCTTTTAGAGGAAAATGAGGGGGCACTACATCACTTAAGGTTTATAACCTTAACGGCTAAGAGTTAATCATACTAACCTTTGCAGTTGATGTCAACAACTACTTCTCCTTTGTCTATGGTTTCCAGTAGTTGTCTAACCTCTTCACAGTTTCCATTTCTAGCATCATGGAGAAGCTGCTGTTCTGCTTCAGTGATCATATCTAATAGATTATAAATACAGACTATTAGTTATAGCTTCATTCCCCCTCTCCTCCCCAGGACAAAAGTTATAGCATAACTTCATGCCAAGATAAAACAGGATATACTATAACTTTTGGCTATGCACTCACTTAGGCTCATTCTGCTCGGGATATGAATATTTAGAATACTAAAGACTGCACGGATATGGCTTAGATGAAAGATGTTCTACTTACTGGCCACTTTCAGTTCAGATACCTAATGAGTAAATAACACTATTGCCACAGATGTTATCTATATATAATCAATTACTTTTCCCCTTTTCCTCCATCCACCTCTTAAAGCTTTGAGACAACATAAGTAGTTTATACTGTTTAGTCTGAGTGCTTGGCTGGGGATTAATTGGAGTCCTTTTAGCAATAGAAATCAACTGGAGAACAGAGCCAGTTAGCATTTGTGGGGTGAGAATACATGGAAATTCCACTTGTCCACTGGCTGCCTGAGGTGACGGGAAGGATGAGCCATTGAAATAAGCATCCACAAGAGACTTAATCCTTTATTTTAAAAAGGCTCATCAGTGTGAGGTGAACTAAAACTGGCCCTGCTCAGCACTGTTGGGTGCTCTTTTAGAGGGTCTTGTATTAAAGATTGTATGATTGTTGTACTCTTAGGACCTCATAAAAAGGGACAATAGCACAATACTAACCCAATGGAAAAATTTAAGCAACTGGGGGGACGACAGTACCATTTATTCAAATTCCTCTCTTAAATGTTGCATTTTTTTCTTATATAAACAAGACAGAGTCCATTTGTTGTCCTCACACATGCACATGTCCCATGAATTATACACCAGAAAATGTGTTCCTGGCTTGCTGCTTACTACAACAAAACTGCCTCAAGATACAGCACAACTCAAATCATAAGTGAAGTGTGACATCTTTGAAAAGAGTCAGGGAGTCGCTTTTATACAATAGCCTGCAAAGAGTGTTCTTCTGCAATATGCAGTAAGTTACTGTTGCCAAAAGTATCAGCAGACTAGCAGGTTGGCAGAGGATAGAAACCAGGTCTTGACAAGACCACTAGACACATGCAAGAATTGCCTATGCTGAATCCTGCAGAAGCAAAATCTCCAGTAAGTGAAAGTTAACGTTTTGCCCCTATGGTTGCAAAGAGACTACCACGCGTTAACTGAGTTTACTATTCAGCATAGTTTTCCTGCCAGCAGAGATCTCCAGTAGTTCTGCTGCTTCTCATAATTTCACTTGGCTGCTTGGGAAAGCTAACAAGACTGATCAGTTACATAACACTTATTCAGAGTTCTGTGAGCAGTGTTTACAGTAGATTGAAATAGGAGGGAGCTCTCACTGCACCAGCCAAAGAAGAGGGACAGCAATGGGGGACCATAGCCAAAGAAGGGACTCCCCTTTGCCTGGGAGCCACTCATGGAAGGACCCAGAAAGAGGAAGGCTAGGAGAGTGGGGGGTAAACTGTGAAAGTCACATAAAACCACACACGTTGCAGCACCCTAAGAGGCTGGGGAAATGTACAGTAGAAGAGGCAAGCCTCCCAAAGACACTGGTTCTGAAGAAGATAGATGAGCAGCTGAGAGGGGGAAAGAGGAAACTTCAGGTTGAATCAAAAGCCTCCTTACCAGAAGCCAGCATGGAAGATTGAGCAACCCCTCTCCCCCAAGAAGGGTCCAGGAAGAGTAACCTGATTTAAATCCCAGCAGACTGGAATTGTAAGGGGGACATCGTGCACACAACTTGTCTTCTCAGAAGGCATTGCCACTGGACCTTGCTGGCGGGGCTTTGCCACTCCTCATCTTTTATGTCTATCTATGACTAACAGGTTTCTGGTAATCTTCAGGCCCTGGAACTAGCCTTTCTTGAATGAGCCCTCTTCAGTAAGGTACCATTCTTTACTTTGTCTTTGAGAACTAATACAGCTGCAGAGTTTCTGTATCCATTAAACACATGCTAGTTGTGCAACATCCATAATACTAGAAACTATGTTACAAAACTCACTTCCTAAAGGGCAGGAACTCGTAAGCACATGCCAGTCAAATACAGACAATTTAACAATACCATCATACCAGACTGAGTTCTTCCACAGACAAGTCTACCACACATTGAGAACAGGTACACACAAGGAATAATGGACAGGTATATTAGGAATACCCAAACCATGACAGAGGTCATGGAACAAAAGCCTTATTTTAAGCCAAGAAAATATGAGTGAAGTGTGATCAGTGAATAGTCTGGAACACTGCTTCTCAAGCTATGAAGCGTGATGCCTTTCCTGGTGGCCCCCAGAATGCAGTGAGAACCTAGGAGGAGGCAGCCATGAGGAGGGAAATCTCTTATGGAGAGGTCAGCAGAATGAAAAAGCAGGAAAGCCACCTGTCCAAAACAAAGTCAGTTCTTCAGGTATACTCTCAATCCATTTAAAAGTCAGAGGGACATTCCATTGTAATGTTTATATCACAACATTGCATCATTTGTCAACAAGGGATGTTGACAATGTGCAAACATTGCAGTACACTTTCAACATAAATTGTTGCAATTCTGCCGTTCCATTTGGCACTATGTCTTCCCTTCCCCTGCCTTCGGACAGTTGAGAAGGGAACCCTGTAAATGGTCCATTTGCTCAGCACTCCTTCGTGCTTATGCAGCAGCAAAAATTAGTGCTCTTTTGATCAGCACTCTGCTAAAAGCCAGTGTTACAAGACCTACTGAGAACCAGCAAGGCTGTGGAGTCACTGGGCAAGCACCACTTGCCTAGGAGAAACCGACATTAGAATTCAGAGTTTGTTTAAATCTTGATTTACTATCAAGGTAAACAATTTCTGCTCTTGCAACTGTATACACTGGAAGAGTAATAAATATATTGTGCTAAAATTAAACAAGGTTTGTTTACTCAGGAACTTCCCTATCTAATTGCTTTTTTCTCCTCCTAGAATTAGCTTTATTATTTATTTGTATTATTGAAGCACCTAGAGCCACAGTGTAAAATATGAACTGGTGCAGAAAAATGCTGACTGGCTATTCATCATAGCCACTTCAGGGATTATTTATATGGAAAATTTTACACATTTAAGTGAATCTGCCTGTGGTCACTCTTGCAGTTTAAGATTTGAGCTAAATTTGAACTAAAGACATTTATTCAGTTTAGTATGCATGCCCACAAAGCATAGTTTATGACAAGGGACTGAGAAGATAGACTTTCATACCCTATTTGCAAACCTATCTAGTTTTAATAGAGAGCAAAGAGTAACAGTCAATACAAGTTACAGGTATTATGAGTTTAAAGGCAACCCTGAAATTCCCAGGGCAAGGGGAGACATGCAAGGAGAGAGAAAAAGTTGTGCTTCCCAAACCCTTCTCACTAAGTTTAGCAGTTGTGAGAAGGTGCCACATTGACAGTCCTGGTTACTGAAGTTCTCTTCATCTACAGATCAGGTACAGCCTGGCAGGAGTACTAAAGATCTCCTTACAGTCCTCCACCAGACTTATCCCTTACCTGAAGAGGCCACCTTTAAGGGAAAAGGGGGAATTTGTATTGCATTCAATCCTCTCTTCAAACTACCAAAATGCCAGCCAGTGGTGGGTGTTTAATGTGCGCACTTACTAATATGAAGGCTCTCACACACAGAGAGTCTTTGAATGGTGCAGCTTAAGTCTCGTTTACACTGGAGAATTGTGCCACATGAAAGTGAAGTGTTATCACTGGCCCATGTGTACCTGGCACATTACAGAGAGTTCACACCACCAATCCTATTTTGCTTGCATTTATCCTCACAGACACTGCAAGTGCATTGCCTTCTGGAAACGTATCCCACATTTCTTGGCACTATGTGCTTGGCTTGTGGGAAATTAATATGCCCTTGAATGACTGGTGTGCTGCAAGACATTTGTAATACTCATAGTAGACTGCCAATGCTTCTTATCTACACTAGTAACTCTCACTACAAGAGCACTGGGTAAGGATAACATTTAGGAGTTGCACAGGCCAATAATTTTATTTAATCACACCCAAAACTCTCCATTGTAGGTGACGCTGCAATTCCTAAGCCAGGTGGTTTAGTGGTGAAAAAGCTCCATATTCCTTGAGCCATCCAGCCACTGAAGAACTGATTCATAGTTTAATGTGGATCAACACAGCAAGAATAATTTGTAAGTTATAACTTGTAATTAATCATCCCCTTGTAACTCCCCCCTCCAACACCTACCAACTTGAGAACCAAACCGACTAGCCAGGGTAAAATATGTATGGACAACCATGCCTACCCACAACTCCATCATACTATCAACAATTTAAAGGATTAAGGCAAGTGTGTACTATCTTTCAGTGTAATATTGCCCATCGATGCAAAGAAGTATTTGAATGCTAGTAGCTATAAAGGCATAAAGGTATTTGCCAAATAGTAATGCAATAGTTTTATATGTTAATATTGCAAGAAAGTATTTGTCAGAATAAATTTAACAGATCAGTGGCATATGTCAAATGTTATATCTAATACTACTCAAAACACTACTACTTAAGTCTCTTGCTTTTGGAATTATTCTTAAGATAGAGGATGGCTTCTTTTCCATGTGCTGTCTTCAATGCCTGTTTCCTACTCTTGCTCCTACATCTCCTTATTGTATTTCTCTCGCCTTATTAGAAGTGTCTGTTCTTCTCCCACACAAAAGTCTCTATGGACACAACCACCAAAAAAGAAAAATCAACATTCTGCTGGTGGCATCTGACTCAATGAAAATAAACATGCATCTGTCTGCACTGCTTTGTATTATCAAGCAGAACCCATTATCAGCATGGACACATGTCCTCTGGAATGGTGGTCAAAGCACGAAGGGACAATCTTTAGTGCATCTGGCACGTAAATATCTTGCGACACTGGCTACAACAGTGTCATGCAAATGCCTCTTCTCACTTTCAGGTGACATTGTAAGCAAGAAGCGGGTAGCATTATCTCCTGCAAATGAAAACAAACTTGTTTGTCTGAGCGATTGGCTAAACAAGAAGTAGGACTGAGTGGACTTGTAGGCTCTAAAGTTTTAGATTGTTTTATTTGAGTGCAGTTATTTTTTGTACATAATTCTACATTTGTAAGTTCAATTTTCATGATAAAGAGATTTCACTACACTTCTTGTATTAGGTGAACTGAAAAATACTATTTCTTTTGTTTCTTTTTACAGTGCAAATATTTGTAATAAAAAATATAAAGTGAGCACTGTACACTTGGTTTCTGTGTTGTAATTGAAATCAATATATTTGAAAATGTAGAAAACATTCAAAAATATTTAAATAAATGGTATTTTATTGTTTAACAGCACAATTAATCACATGATTAATCACAATTTTAATCATATGATTGTGATTTTTTTTTAATCGCTTGACAGCCCTAATTTGAACACCAACCAGATTCTTCTCTGTTTCACAGCTACTGTTCACAACTCTGTGGACAGCACTAGAAGCTGACAAGAATCTGGTTGCTTTTCACTCTGCTGCAGCTTGACAAGACTATGAGCAACAGCGGCACTGAAACTGGCCATTCTCACACAAAGGGTCTGACCCAGTAACCACTGACGTTATAGGAAGCTTTCCATTTACATCAATGGACAATAATCCTAAAACAACACTACACTGATTTACACTCTAGTAGATTAACACACAGCAGCACGAGGACCTGACACTTCAAACAGAGTTAAGTGAAAGTTAAAGTTCTGCAGATTTTGATGGCACTCACCTACTGCCCCTGCTTTAATAAAGGACAAACAGAAGTAGTCTACTAACACAGATACTCTAGGGCTGCTACAGTTGCTACTAGGTATGCAATGGAGAGAAGTCTGAAGTGTCCAACTATATTGTATAGCAAGCAATGTGTTCAGTCTCAAATTAAAGAGGCTAAAATCCAGAGATGTGCACTTTCATAGCACAGTCTCAGAGTACTCAATGTCAGGCTATACAGAAATCATTTCACCCACATCTGAAGCATAAGTAACCTGGGTGAAAACAATGCACCTCTTTGACAGCAATCACACTCACTTTGGCCCAGATATTTAGGTTAATCCCTATACTTAAAGATCTACTGGCTCTTTTCACACATAGCCAGGATGCTTCACCTCTCTGCAGGAAGACTGTTCCTCACTCAGGCCAGTGAGCTGACCACTCTAAGGTACTGGTTCACTTCCATGCCATGGGAAGAATGCTATCTACTGAAGCCACCAGCACTAATCCATGCAGAACCTTATATACCTCTAAAGAATAGCCAAGAATCTGACCAACTGTACTACAGTTAACAAGATCAAATCAGGATCACAGCAAAATACCTAGCTCTTACATTGTGCTTTTTTCATCAGCAGATCTCAAAGAGCTTTAGAAAGGAGGTCAGTACCATTATCACATTTTACAGATTGGGACACTGAGGCACAGAAAAGTAAAGTGATTTGCCTGAGGTCACCCAGCAAGCTAATAGCAGAGCAGAAGGTAGTACAGTTGCAAGGAAGTTCAGAGTTGAGGATGTAGAGATCTTCTATCAATCCTAAAGTAGCAAACTGACTTCAAGCCTTACTTTGGTAGTGGTGTTGCGGTCATTTTGGAAGGAATTATTTATAGTGATCTTTGGAAGATTAACAAGTTTACAGATCACATTAGCTGCAACACACACAAGCACGTTCAAGACTAGACAATGGACTGTCATGTCCCAAACACCAGCAATACTGGACACCTCCACCCTGACAGTTCTCCACTCAACAGGCACATAACTCCTATTGTTTGAGCTATACAGTGATAGGAGGAGGGATCACTTGAACTGTACATTCACTTTCTTTTGTATGTGCATGTGCAGGGGCTAGCCTAACACAGCCAGATACTTCCTGAGAGCCTGAGCATCAAGCAGTCAGTTTAGATTTTTTATTTTTTTTTACTGATAGCAAGTCTTATGATTTGACAGACTAATACCGCATCACGTTGTGCCGGCATCCTCTCCTGCAACTATCAACGAACATGTAACCAGCAGTATGTTGTAATCAGCCATAGGGGAGGGTATGTTTCCTATTGCAAAGGAACAGGGCTCAGCCTCTGGGGACAACTCTTCAGATTGTAAAGATGTTCACGTAGGTCATAAAAAAACGAGGAGTACTTAAGGTGCCACAAGTACTCCTCGTTCTTTTTGCTGATACCGACTAACACGGCTACCACTCTGAAACATGTAACTCATAGGTGCTAGAACTAGGGGTGCTGCAGCACTCTCTGGCTTGAAGTGGTTTCCATTATGTACAAGATTTACAGCTTGGGTCAATGACTCTCAGCAGCCCCACTATACAAATTGTTCCAACACTTCTGACTTAACTAGGGAAACTGGGCACTTGAGACGCCTAAGCCTGACTAGGGGTCGCGCTGGGCACCACAGGAGTGAGCAGTCCTGGAAACCCAGCCAAGCACACAGCTGTGCTCCGCAAGGAGCAGGCGCTTGCTCTGTGATGATCCCTCAGCCCCGGGACGGGTCACTAAAGCAGTCCCTCGGGTGGCAGCAAGCGGCGCGGAGATCCAACCCGCCCCTCCGCTTTCATTGCGCTCCTCACAGCGCTGGGGCCCGCGCAGCGGCTCTCAGGAGGGGCCGTGGCGGGAGGGCTCCGCAGCCCCCTGCACAATGCGGCTCATCGCTGCCTTGTAACTGCTGCTGCCGCGCCCCCCGGGAGGGCCACCCACCGCAGGCTAGGACGCACGTGGGGTAACAAGCCCCCCTCTCCGGCCGCCGCCGCCTCACCGCTGCAAGCAGGGGGGCTCCCTCGCGCAGCCACCGCGTCTCGCTCCCGGCCGGCCTCACGCGCCGGGCCGCCCTCCCGATTATTTTATAGTCAACCAGCCCGCACGTGACCGACCGCGGGGCTCGCCCTCCCCAGCCGGGAGGATTCCCATCCCCTGGCCCCGCCCCGGCCGGCTGACGGACACTCCCAACGGGAAGCTAGAGGGGGCAAAGCTCCTCCCAGCGGCGGCGCCTCGCAACGCGCTCGGCGCCGCAGCCCCTCCTGTGTCCCTTGCGCGTGCTCGGAGCCGCAGCAGCTGGGCCATCGGTTCTACTGAGCCAGGTATCCGCGCCCTCCCGCAGAGACACACACTCACTCACAGGGATGGGTACTGCCTCAAGGGGTGGTTCTGCTGCAGATCCTGGCAGGCTGGGTAACAGGGGGCCTGATCTGCATCTGAGCCCTCTCCAAAAGCTCTGCGTGTGAACACCCTGGGAGAGTACTGCAGAGAATGAACTGATAAGAGACCTTGATGTGGGAGGGAGGCTCGGCATACCGACACTAAACGGCCTAGTGACCTTAATAATAAATAATACTTATATAGCATCGTTCATTTGATGAGCTCAAAGCCATTTAAAATTATGAGTATTCCCATTTTATAGAAGGGGAAAACAGGGGCACAAAGATGTTAAGTCATTAGCCTAAGGCCAAACACGAGTGGCTGGGTGGGAAACAGAGTTAGGTTTCCCGTCTATCAGTCTCGGACCCAACCATCTATTATCTTACAAAGAGGGCACAATATATCAGATCCAGATATGAATAAAATTGAAGATATATACAAATATAACCCCTCAAAAAGAATATAAAGTCATCAGAAAAAATACGCTTTTTTTTTTTTGCAGTTACGTCAGCTTATATACAAATACAATACCACTGAAAGGAAATTCTGAGTGACTGTACAGCCATAGGGGCTGAAGTACAACTTTGGTTCAAGAGCCTTATATCCACCACTCTCTTCCCAGATCTGTTCCACTTTTTTGCCCATATTTAATCCCCATAATATCTGGCAACTTGCAGTTCTGCCTTCAGCACTGGAGAAGGCTCCCATGATGATGCTTGAAGCCTTGCAGGAGCATGTGAAGTCGTTAAATATTATAGTAGTATACAGTGTTGAGACATTAGTGACTCTGTATTGGATTTGGTGAAAGGTCAGGAACTACAAGTGCAGTCAGAAAACCATTCAACCCAGTAGGGTGAATCATCGGGTGCCAGAAATGGGCAAATTTAAACCTTAGCAATTATTGTGAAACCAAGATGACATAAAGAGGGTGTAATAAAGCATGTATTATTGTAGATTATTGTCTCTGCTTAATTTATTTTCTATATATTAAAATATGATAATTCTAAAAATGAAATTGCAGAATATAAAAAGAGGAAATATAGTAGTTCCCTATCTATACAGATGAATAATCATAATTTGCTGGTCTCGTGTTCTGGTTTGTGTTGTCTCTAGTGAATGAGTTCTTTCTGATCTTAAGTAAGGCATCATTCTACAGATGGGCTTTAGCAATGGGTATGCAATAGAGCTGGTCGGGAATTTTACAACTAAATGTAAAAAAATGCTGATTTGTCAAAACCAAAACTTCATGGGAAAGGTTTGATTTCTACAAATTTTAACATTTTCTAAACAGAAAGTTAAATTTTTTGCTTCAAAACAATTTTTCATTTTGAAATTTAATTTACAGTAAAAAAATAAATAAAAAGGTTGAAATCAAAAGGAAACATTTAAATTGACCTAAGCTTTTTTTTTTTTTTTTTTTTTTCTAATTTTTAGTTTGTGAACATTTTTGAGATTACAATTTTTGTCCTGATTCGGTATGGAATTTTTTTTTTAAATCTACATTTTCCCAGGAC
Source organism: Platysternon megacephalum (assembly GCA_003942145.1). NCBI lineage: Eukaryota > Metazoa > Chordata > Testudines > Platysternidae > Platysternon > Platysternon megacephalum. The sequence goes on from QXTE01000024.1 coordinate 10,820,285, forward strand.
AGGAAACCCATTTCCTGTCTAGCTCTAGTATATACTATCTGAAGGGGTTCACTTATTTCCATGCTCACCCTGGCCTCTTTTTCTTCCATATTAACTCCAGCCTTTTTCTCATTTTCAGAGCACTCCATAACTGCTCTGCCTGCACCTCTCTCCCACACAACCAGCCACACCCTTGGCTCCACCTAAGCTTCTCTCCCTTTGTCTCCTTAGCCCACTCATGGCTCTGTGCCATCTTTCACAACACCCTGACTGCCTGGAACAGCCTCCCATTAAAGCCAAGCCCCCACATTCTCTTTCTTCAAAAAAAGTCAATAATCTACCTCTTCCCAGCTATAATTACCACACAACACAGTGTCTGTAGTGCAGCCAACTAGACTATCTCATGTTTCCAAATTCTTCAAGGCAGAGTCCTGTTATTTCTTCATCATAGTTTACCAGTTTTACAGCCCCTTGTTGTACACTCCCAGCATTGTATAAAGAATAATAATCTAGTGAGTTTTGCTCTTGAAAGTTTGGAAGCAGTGTTGCCATGACCATGGGTTTCCCATGATTTAGGCATATCTTTTTCTTTCTTTTTCAGGTGGCCTGCTGCAGTTAGTAATAAGTGGAACATCCAACAAGCTATGTTGGGGTTGAGTGTGTTGGCAACCACCTTTGGATAAAATTAATGTGTATGATGTGAATTGGTTTTGTCAATGATTTTCTTGTAGCAGAATATATTTTACACCATCTCCTCTGCCGGGATTATTATCCTGGAAAGGTAAAGCATTGGGGGCAACTTGACTGCAGAATTCAAAGTTTTGAAGGATCAAGCCACCTCTTTATCCTGCTCCAGAATACAAGACCAAAGAGAGCCTTGGCTAAATGGGTTGTAAATGCAGAACCAATAAAAGGAACTTCTACTTCATGCGGCACATAATCAATCTGTTGAATTCACTGCCACAGGAGGTCAAATCCTGTTACAAGACTTATAAAAGGGTTGGACAATTTAAAATAATAGTGTTAATTACTAGTTAATTTGGATATGGTTTGAAAATAGGAGCCATACAAGGCAAGGTGGTGTAAGGGTGATAATTTATCATGCTTCAGGGCACCAATGATAGCTTAGACAGGCCAGGAAGAAGCATGTACACCCTTTATAGCATTGCACAATTGACTAAGTGTACTAATACTTGCTTAATCAGGGATGAAGTGAGGAATAATATTTGGAAAGTGTTTTGAACTGAAAAGGGTTAAGATTTACTAAGTATTATATCCCCCTATATTCTCCACAAAACGTCTGCAGTTCTGCCTCCGACACCTCATCTTCTTTGTGCACTTCTCCAAATCTTGTTCTCTTTTTCATATTCAAACTAGAAAAAATGTATGTCGCATATATTCACTATTGCCAACTCTACAATGAACTGGACACTGGTAATTCACTATTGAAATATTGTAATTTGATCTGTTGTACAGATGCTATCCTTCAGTAAAATGTTTACTAAATGAACAGTCAAACGGTAGTGTGACAAATTGTGCTCTAATAGCTAGTATGTAGCCATTGTGCGTGTGGTTCCTGGGAAAGTTATTCCTTTTTTCTAGTTCCCCTTTGCTTGGAAAGCATAGTAGTGAGGATACAAACATGAGGTCTGGTCCTCTACTCCAATACACACATTTTATGCCAGCGTAGGGATCTACACTGGCATAACAGAGTGAAGAGTCAGGCCCACGTTCTCCAACAGAACCCTCTATGAACCTTTGTAAAGTAGATCTGAATGCATGCCAACAGGAAGACAAAATAGAAAGGCCTGCTGCATGGTCTATTTGTGAACACTGTGAGCCCAACTTACTGATGGGGTAGGACTAGTTTGTACTGTGCAAAACAGTACTAAAGCGAGCTTAGCCAGCCACTAGAGGAGGCCCCCTGAAGAGGTGAATCAGGTGATATAGAGCTGTTGGATTGGCTATTATGCCATGCCCTTCCCAAATGACATATGGGCATGGCCAGAGGAAAGTATGCATGGCCAAGGCTCCCGTACTTACTAATGCTCAGTTGCTGGGGTGGCCCCTGGAGCCCATTGACAGCCACCACAATTTAGAAAAGCTTTCAGGTTTTTCTAAGTTACACAGAAGATTGGACTGGCACACAGATGGCCCCAAGATCAGAGAGGGGGGTGGGTCACAAAGGTGGCTTAAAGCCACCTTTACACACAATTCTCCTGAGATGCACCAAATGGTCCTTGGCCACAGACCAGGATCTGGGCCTGTTTATTGTGTCTTTTTGCTAAAATAACAGAAGCAATTTTGGTTTGGTCTTAAATACAAGATAGTGAATAAGGTGTGCATACAATGGTGTTACAGCAGTTTCACAGCGATTTAGCCCCTAATCCACCAAAGTACTTAACCATGTATTGAAGTTGGACTGAGATTCACTTAATCAACAGATGGGTCTAACAAATATGTATTAGGGTAAAACATTCAGCAAGTAGTGATCCATTACTTAGAAGTGGGAAGCTCATTAGGATGATGCTATCACAGTCGCTTCTAGCACTGGACAATACAGCTTCAACCTCCCTTTGTTACACAAACTTATTTATAACTTTTTGTTATCTTTTCTTATACATATGTATTAGTCTCTTGTTTCCATTTTAACTCTCCTCCCCCCATTAGGGTTGCCAGGCATCCGGTTTTCAAAAGGGGATCCTGGCTGCTCCAGTCGGCACCGTCGACCGGACTGTTAAAAGTCCAGTCGGCGGCGCAGCGGGGTCCCAGGGCTAATGCAGGTTCCGTGCCTGCCCTAGCTCTGCGTGGCTCCCGGAAGCGGCCGCCAGGTCCCTGCAGCCCCTAGGCCCTGGGGCGGCCCCTAGGTCGTGGGGAGGTGGGGGTGTCGGGGCAGAAGCCCCATGCCCTGGCAGGTGCTGCCCCACAGGGGAGGAGCCCCACTTCCCGGCAGGCGTTGCCCTGGGGGGCAGGTTGTGTGTGTCTTGCAGTTCTCAAACACCTGAAGATTATTGTATGAAGCTCAAAGGGTCGGTAAGTTTGGCCACCCCGGTACTAGGGGTAAAATCCTGGCCCTATTGAAGTCAATGGCAAAACTGGGTATTTTGCACGTGATTTTTACTGCCTTTCACCTTGTGTAACTTTTTTATACCTGTGCAAATTGTTCATAAACACTACCAAATCAGAATTCTCCGCTCACACCAGCTGTAGCATTTTACATCCACTTTGCATTCATTTTGCACAAACGTTGACTTCACAAACTGAAATATGGTTCTCCTAACATGAGTTATACCATATTGATCCTTAGGTCTGAAACCTAGTCATGAGATTAGGAAACTGTCTACCAAAGATAAAAGACATTTGGAGAGTAAAATCATGTGATGCAAAGATATCTATCTAATCTATCTATCTATCTAGTCCCCGAGTGTTCCTTTTCTTTTGCAAGAATATAAGGAGATGGCTAATTACACGTTGCTTTGTGTATGTTTGGTAATAGAAATTAAGAACTAAAAAAATAAATTAAAAAAATTCTCCTATTCTCCCCTAAATTATAATTTTTATTCTGGTAGGTTTTACATGCGGTTTTCCACAAAAGGGTGTTGTTTCATAACACCAATTTGCATTTTAAATGATCAATCCATAGATTAAGCACCTGTATGTAAATATTTTATTTATAACTAAGAAATATTAATTGTATCTGATTTAAGGTTTGGGTGATTTTTGTGTGTTCTAAGTTTAGGATTAAAAAATTTGAATAGACCTGTTCCATGCAGCATCAGCTTTGACCCAATGTATTATCTTACCCTTACCACACCGAACAAAGAGCTTGCATTCCTTGTGGTAATTTAGGCCACTGAAAGAATGTTTTGGGCCTTTAACTGTATACAAACACAGAACGTAACAAAAATGAAAAGATCAGTTCAAAGAACAGTTATATTAACTGTGGCCAAACAATCGTGGTCATAGGTCGAATCTGAAGCCTTGCCCATCTTGGGAAAATTACCTTCCCAATGACCAAATATTGAAGATATTTTATATATATATGGGAAAGCTGAATACAGTAGAACCTCAGAGTTACAAACTGACCCGTCAACCACACACCTCATTTGGAACTGGCAGTACGCAATCAGGCAGCAGCAGAGACACCCCCCCACCCCCCCCCAAAAAAAAGCAAATACAGTACAGTACTGTGTTAAATGTAAACTACTAAAAAAATAAAGGGANCCCCCCCCCCCAAAAAAGCAAATACAGTACAGTACTGTGTTAAATGTAAACTACTAAAAAAATAAAGGGAAAGTTTAAAAAAAAGATTTGACAAGATACAGAAACTGTTTCTGTGCTTGTTTCATTTAAATTAAGATGGTTAAAAGCAGCATTTTTGTTCTGCATAGTAAAGTTTCAAACCTAGAAATGCCTTGGTTATCTGGACCATTGTGGTGGACAAAAATCTTAGACAAAGAAGTGATTATTTCTTTTTTAATTTGGCTATTTTGGGTTTTGAAGTGGGTAAGTTATATTAGCATAATGAAGCAATGTATTATTTATAATATCAATATTAAAGATATCTTTAAGGCAAATAAAAAAGGTTTATGTCACTAAGTTGTTTCTCAACTTAAGAAAGTTTACCAAGCATGTAGGGATATTAAAGAAGGTTTATATTGGACATGGTTTATATGAAAAATGATTTATTGATTTATTGTTGATTAATACTTTGTAACTAAAGATTTCTGTTAGAAGTAAATTCATGGTTTCCAACATTTAGCCTCTAACCTGCAAGCCACCAGCTGTGTCTGTGTGAAGCCTGCTCAAAGAAATACTTGGTATAAAACTTGTTACACAGTAATTGATTCTAAGTGCCTGTTCTCTAAGTGGCACTTTGTAGTTGCTACTTTACTTTGTAACGGCCGCTGCAAACTGTTAATTGGTTAATTGACTCAGCACGCGAGCCATCAATTGATCCTGTGCCTCAGGCAAAACTGTATTTGTAAACTACTTTGTAATCACCTCGGTAAGCCAAAACAGTGGCTATTATAGAATACAAATAGAGACCCCCACCCTCTGTAAATTCATTTACAATGAAATAAATGTGATTAAGATCAAGAATGTATATGAATGAGTGCAGGGCCGGCTCCAGGTTTTCTGCCGCCCCAAGCGGCAAAAAAAAAAAAAAAAAAGAGCCACGGTAGCGCGATCGCGCCGCTACACTCTTCGGCGGCAATTCGGCGGCAGGTCCTTTGCTCCCAGAGGGACTGAGGGACCCGCCGCCAAAGACCCGGACGTGCCGCCCCTATAGCGACCCAAGTGCCACCCCTTGGTATTGGCCGCCCCAAGCACCTGCTTCTTTAGCTGGTGCCTGGAGCCGACCCTGAATGAGTGTCTAGTTTAAATAATGAATGAATGGTTAGGGAGTTACCAGCCTGAAAAATTCAGTGTCGGCCGAAGAAGGTGTCAATTGGAATCAACCAGATGACCCCTGGAGGGCAAACTGGGATCCACCCCAGCACCTCAAAGGAAAGAAGACAGAATGGAGCCACCTACCTGCTGATTGATTTAACAACAGCAGAATGAAACAACTTCCATGAACTAACATAGGGGGAAATCCCTATAAAACTGGACTCTGAAGAATAAGTCTTTGAGTCTATGGTTCTGCTGCTAGCCTCCAGGAGCATCAGGTGCACCTGACCCGGACTCAGCTCCACTCTTGTGTTCAGGATACCTGGCCAGTATTCTGTCACACGCAACTTTAGGCTGGTAACTATGATATCTACACAGAACTTGTATGAATGATTGTGTGAATGGATATATATATAAGTAATCATACCAATAAGTAGCCAAACAACGTTGTTTACTGTTATCTTTTATATTATTATTATATTTACAATAAATGTGGCATCTTTGCCTTATTCCTCTTAATAAGATCCTGCTGGTTTTTATTCTATTGGTATAACAAGCATACAGGATACTTAGCAGACTAATGTGCAGGAAATTGCATACTGTGCTTAAGAGGGAAATAAGTTCTTAGGTGTGTCTCATTAATGATCTTTTTTATCACATCACAACATGCAATATTTTCCTTGTAAAAAAAGGCAACAATTGTAGTAGTATAGATATTAAAATCACTTGTTTAGAAGTTGTTGTTTGAAGCTAGTTTTGCTCATGAATTGAATCATACACCTTTAAAATTTTGAATTTCACTTTTCACTGTGGATTGTCACACAGTAGAGATTAAATAGTCAACCTTGCAAATATTGTAGATCATTTACCTCCTTTTTTTTTCTACTGTGAAATTAAGTACCAATCTGAAAATACCTGAATAATACTTAAGACAGACCAAGGTATTGCAGTGCATGTATATAATTATTTCTTCTGGAATAACATAAGGTATTGTATCATGCTTTTTAGAGGACATGAAGTTGGTAATAGGAATTAATTTTTACAAAACTAATTTTGGAGGACTAATTTTTAATCAAACCACAGAATGACTATCTAATTCCAATACCCTAGTACATTATTAATAAACCTTTTTTAGTTCTAACATTTCAAAACTGTGTTAAAAATGACAACTTCTATAGTTCAGTTGTTCCTCTTAAACACTGATAGTCTGGAACAGTGGTCCCCAACATGGCGCCCGCTGGGGCATTTATGTGCGCCCGCCCAGTACCCAGCAGGGGAGAGAAGCCGTGGCCCCGCGCCTGACGGGGACAGAGAACTCAGGTTGCGGGTGCAGTGTTCTCTGTTCCCGGCAGGCGCGGGGCCCGCCTAGTGCCCAGCAGGGGAGAGAAACTGTGGCCCCACACCTGCCGGGGACAGAGAACTCCGGGGCTGCAGGCTGCGGGTGCCGGTGTTCTCGGTCCCTGGCAGGTGCGGGGCCGCAGCTTAAGACGGAGAGAAGCTGCGGCCCCGCGCCTGCCAGGGACAGAGAACTCCAGGGCTGCAGGCTGCGGGCGCCGGTGTTCTCTGTCCCCGGCAGGTGAGGGGCCCGCCTAGTGCCCAGCAGGGGAGAGAAGCCGGGGCCCTGCGCCTGCTGGGGACAGAGTACTCCGGGGCTGTGGGCGCCGGTGTTCTCTGTCCTCGTGGCTTCTCTCCAGCTTCTCTCTGGATTCATATATTATGTAATATTAAATATTTTTTTCGTATTATTTAATGTACAAATACAAAATAAGCCTTGAAAAATTGTTGGCGCCCGCCACACTCTTCTGAAAACATGAATGTGCTACTGGCCACAAAAAGGTTGGGGACCACTGGTCTGGAAAGTACAACCAATAAGCAGTGACATTTATTTGATAGAAAATTAATAAAGTACAAAAAATGTTTTTTAGACCTAGAGTGAAATTCTGTCTCCACTGAAATCAGTGGCAAAACTCGCACTGACTTGAACAGAGCCAGAAATTTACCCATAATATGTAGGAAACCACACACAGATTTCATGAGAACACAAGAACTTCAGTATAAATTCCAATCTGAAATTTGTATTGATGTATCTTTAATGGTTCTGTTTCTCTGTTAGCACCACATGCAAACTGGACTACAATAACTGCATTTTGTATTTGATTTCTTTCCATAGAAGCATTCTGTATTCCTGTGTATATCTCTTATGCCCTCACAGACAAGTGGATATTTGGAAGAGGCCTCTACAAACTGCAGCAAGTTGTAGCCCATCTTATGTGCACAGCTTCAGCATTTCACATCAACCTCAACAGCTATGATATGTCTCTATCAGTTACTAAAGCTGTAAGTATAGTGTATGCAGTGAGCTGTTTATTCCTAATAATAGAGAGAGAAATGATATTTCAGATTAAACTGAAGACAATACTATTATAATTTTTCATAAGTTGGTTTTAAAATATAAAAAGTCAGCCAAATTGTGCCTTTAGACCATGATTCAGCAATGAAGCTTGTGCTGGAATTTAGAGAACATGAGTAGTTCTATTAACTAAAAAAGCTTTAACAGTATTTTTATATTCTGTGTTTATGTAATAATTAATTTTTGTTTTCAACTGTGGTGATGGAGGCCAGATAGCTAGGTAGATAGTTATGGCCTGATCCTGCATCTCTGAAATTAACCCCTGGCACAGGTTGGGGCAGAAGATTTGGAGGTGGGGGATTGTGTTTCTGTTGGGAGGTTGGATTAACTCTCTGAAGAGGTAGACTTTCATGACTTAGCCAGAGGGCTAAATTACCTCTGCAACCTAATGGTACTGAGAGCTAGAAAACCAGCTGGGGAGAAAATAAGGTGTGATATTGAGGGAAACTGAGGCAGCACATTGGCCAAAAGCCAGATCAGGTGTCTCTCTGGTAGTCCTATTGGCTTTAAACAAGCAATCTTATTGAAGTCAATGAAACTGCTAATATGCTTAAAGTTAAGCAAATGTTTCAGTGCTTTACTGGATCAGGGCCTAATTGAGGATTGTGTTCTACTGCACTCTCTCTTTTTAATCCCTTTTTCCCTTGCACTAATATGCACAATAGTCTGCACCAGCCCTATCAAGCTTTCATGTGGCTTATTAAAATCAACAGGCAAGGATTTCAAACACCCTAGTTATGATGGTAGCAATTGGGATTTTGCGTTCATACTCCATAATGACTCAGCAATTGTAGGGATATTAAAGAAGGTACTAACAGTGATTCCCCCAAGTGACAGTGACCCCCCACAATTTGTCCCCCACATCTTTTGGGTCTTCTGTTAAAACTTGTAAGCTACTGTCAGTAGAAAACATTGATTGTATCTGTCCTGGGCATTACTATGTAAAACTTACAAACAAGTTAATTTACTTTGTTCTTGAAGTGAACACTATGTTACCACCCCTGCTGTGAGCTATAAGCCGTTAAGTGACCTTCACTTCATTGTAACGGCTCCTAGGAACAGACCCCCACCCTCTGTGATTAAAGGGCCGGGAGTCTCAAATGAATTAGCACACACCCCGAAAGTGGTGGAGACAGCAAATTAAGATATGGAATGTATGTTGATGAATGCTTGATGTACATGAATGGTTAGGGAGGTGCCAGCCTAGAAAGGGAGTATCCATCGGCCGAAGAATGTGTCAAGTGGACCACCAGACAACCCCCGGAGGGTAAACTGGGATCCACCCCATCACCTGGAAGGATGAGAAACACAAACTTTGGACAGTGTGGAGCCATCAGGAATGTGCCATCTGCTGATTGAGTCAGCAACAGCAGGATGAAACAGCTCCCATAGACTAACATAGGAATTAATTCCTATAAGAATGGTCTCTCAAGACTGAGGACTTGGAGTCTCTGGTTCTGCTGCCAGCCTCCAGAAGCATCAGGTGCATCTGACACAGACTTGGCTCCATCCTCATGACCAAGATACCTGGCCAGTAACTTGGCATGAGCAACTTCTAGGCTGGTAACTATAACACCTATACAGAACTTGAATGAATGATTGTGTGAATGAATCTAATCTATCTATCTATATATGTGTGTGTGTGTGTATAAGGAATAAGTAGTAATAGGAATAAGTAGCCAAACAATGTTGTTTACTTTTATCTTTTGCTTTATCATTATATTTACAATAAATGCGGCATCTTTGCCTTATCCCTCTTAATAAGATCTTGCTGGTTTTTATTCTATTGGTATAACACAATTATCATTTGGGAACATGTGGCTGGCTGCAGCATCGTAACAGATGGCAAATGCCACACTGAATATTATCTCACCTGGTCTTTTCATCTGTATACTTCAGTCTTTAGCACTTTTATACCACTTTTATCTGTGGCCTATTCCAACATGCACATTTATCACAACATAAAAACACACAAAAGAAGTCAACTGACTAGGACACCCAGTATTACCAGACCTTCAGAGAGAAGTGAAGGGCCATTAAGACTTTTTTTCTTCCTGGAAAAATATAAAACTGTACATAAGGAGGAAATATCTAATCCTAAACAGACTGGTAAGCCTGACTTCAGTACCAGGCAAACTGGTTGAAACTATAGTAAAGAACAAGATTGTCAGACACATAGATGAACATAATTTGTTGGGGGAAAATCAACATGGTTTTTGTAAGGTGAAATCATGCCTCACCCTGCAACCAGGGCTGCTAACTGGGAGTTTTGCAAGGGAGTTCTCCAGGTGAAGGAGGAACAAATACAGGACCCTTTGGGTAAGTGGCTGTCTGTAGTGTGTGTCTGTGTTTGGGGGTTACTTGCTGTGTGCTGAGCTTGTGTTTGTTTGTCTCTTTGTTTGAAGGACTGTGTGCTGTGGCTGGTAGTTGGAAGCTGTGAGCTTCAAAGTAAGGTTTGAAAGCTAGAAGCCTCTGTTAATTGGCTGAGCCTTAGTCAGCAGGTGGGGCTATCAAGAAGGCCAGGGCTTTATAAAGCAGTGAGCAAGCAACCAGGGCTGCTAACAGGGAGTTTGGTAAGGGAGTGAGGTTCACTTGCTGTCCTGTAAACTAAACTATATTCAAAACTTCTTGATTTAAACAAAACCCTTTCATTAACTTAGGTAGCTGTAGGAGAGAATGCAGGCAGAAGCCCAGCAGCAGAGTGGAGGCTATCCAGTTTATTGTGCTCAGTGCAGCATGTATGATTACCTGCCCTGTGGGTGGGTGGCGTATGTGTGCATTCGGTGCTAGGAACTCCTGGCTCTCAGAGCAGTTATTTTGATAGCAAAGTGTAAATTTCTGTAGCAGTTTTTGCACTGTGTATGATTCTACTAATTTATAAAATTGCATAACATGCACAGAGCATGACTGTTTTCTTTTTTTATATTGGTGTTTATTTAGAACTAGAACAATGTAAGGAACAACATACAATATTTTTAAGAGCCTCTAAAACTGCACATGGGAGAGAGGTATCGGTCTACATTATGCATGTACAGTGTAGTTACAGAAGATTTAAAGAAGAGACTAGGTCAGGGGTCTCAAACTCAAATGACCTCGAGGGCCACATGAGGACTAGTACATTGGGCCGAGGGCCGCATTTACTGACACACACCCCACCCCCGCTCTCGGCCCCGCCCCCACTCCACCCTTTCCATGAGGTCCTGCCCCTGCCCCGCCTCTTCCCACCCCTTCCCTGCCCCCATTCCAACCCCTTCCCCGAAATCCCCACCCCAACTCTGCCCCCTCCCTGCCCCCAGGGGGCACAGAAGGGGTGTGGGGTGCGGTGGGGGCTCAGCAGGGGGTCGGGGTGCGGCAGGGGGCTCAGGGTAAGGGGTGCAGGGTGCAGCAGGGGGCTCAGGGCAGGGTGTCGGGATGTGGGGTGTGGCGGGGGCTCAGGGCAGGGGGTCGGGGTGCAGCAGGGGACTCAGCGCAGGGCGTCGGGGTACAGCAGGGGGCTCAGGGTAAGGGGTTGGGGTGCAGGGTGCAGCAGGGGGCTCAGGGCANAGTTTTTTCCTTTACTTCTTTTTTGATCAAATCCTCAATGTGTGTAATCACATCTTTCTCTGGTGTATGACACCAGCAACTGTAACAGCTTGCTACTTGCAGCTAAAGAAATTCTTCATTAGCTCAAATAGGAAAGATCTCAAAGTTTAGTGCTGAAGATTTTTGGTTTGATCCCTGATCTGTATAGAGCTGCAGTCATTATACATGCAGGCTCCAATTCAAGGGAATTTAGGTATATGAGAAGTCCCACTGAAGTCAATGCTAAAGTACATTCCTGACTCAAGATCACTCACATTCATTAAACAGAAGTTTTACAAATACAATTTTAAAAAGTTCTTCCTTCAAGGAACATTTTATTTGCAAAATGGCTATAGAAACATTGCTGAGGATTTTTTGCTAAGATTGAAGTATCAGTTTAATATTTTAAAAGTCCTCTACTGGAGGAATGTGTCCCACCTTTTCAGGGAAATGGACTCAATTATCTGAGTCTTTTCTGTCCATAACTACAATATTTTCCATTTAGGTCAAGTATATTCCTTGAAAACACAGAACTTCCACTTAACTCAATGCAAATGCAACAGTATATCTCACATCTACTCACTGCCCCCAGACTGCATTACACATCCTGCCCATTCCTGGTCTCTAAGAATTTTCACCAAGTAACTACCCTAATAATCTAATGCTTCCCATTACATAATACATTATGCCTGTATGGTTAGATGAGGAGCAAATTCTGAATGGTGGCAAACACTCATAAGAAATTGCTCCTCTCTTCCTAATGAAAAGAGAGTGCTTGCATCACCTATTTGGTTGTAAGGCACAAAAATTTCATGTAGGGTATTTTTTTTTTTTTTTTTTAGTAAATATTACATTTTATTTACAGCATCTCTGTGATTTTAAATTTTTCCCACCCAGGAATAGTTTTTAAAATACATATGCTAGAAAGGTATAATCTGTCCATGTCCTGTTTCAGATCCAGCAAAAGGAACATTACCAATAATTCTTTTATGTTTGTATCCCACAATTACTGTCCCGCTGCAGACTCTGAATGATACTCAGCCCAGCTGCATTACTGTAATGTTTGCATGGATGTGAAAGTCACCTAGAATATCTAGGAAAAAATCTGCACACGCCAGGGATCATAATGACTGCTGTAACAATTTAAAAAAGGACTCTCTCAGGAGGTGGGTAGTTGTTTGGAGGAACCAGACTGACACAGGTTCCCCTGCCCCTGACGCCCCATCCAACCCCCCTCCTTTCTGACTGCCCCCTCAGGGCCCCTGCCTCCATTCAACCCCTTGATTCCCCCCGAACTCCCCTGCCCTCTATCTAACCCCCCCGGCTCCCTTACCGCGCTGCCTGGAGCATCGATGGCTGGTGGCGCTACAGCCGCGCCACGCTGCTGCTACCACGCAGCACAGAGCACCAGGTCAGGCCGGGCTCTGCAGCTGCGCTGCCCCAGGAGCTCACAGCCCTGCCGCCCAGAGCATTGCACTGGCGGCGGAGCGAGAGAGCTGAGGGCCAGGGGGAACAGCGGGGGAGGGGCCAGGGCTAGCCTCCCGGGCCAGGAGCTCGGGGGCCAGGCAGGACGGTCCCGCGGGCCAGATGTGGCCTGCAGGCCGTAGTTTGCCCACCCCTGACCTATGGTGTCTGAAGAAGCTAGGTCTGCCTATCATAGGATGGTAAAATAGAAATGTGTGTTGACTATTTGTTACTTTAAAGTCATTTTTCTCTCGCTAGGTCCCCATATCCAGACTATATCTAAATCTTGCTAATTCTTTCTGCATAACATCTCTAAAACAGCCTTTCTTATCCATTCACACAGCTAAAACTCTCATCCAAGTTCTCATAATCTTGCATCTTAATCACTGCAATATCCATCTTGCTTTTCTCATATCCATTCAGAATACTTTGGCAAAGATTATTTTCCTAGGCTGTAGCTTTAAGCATGTCACTCCTCTCTTTGCATCCCTCCACTGGCTTCCCCTTCTCTATCGCATTAAACATAAGCTACTTGTCTTCATTTTCAAGGTCCTTCATGAGTAATCCCGACTTTACCTATCATCTCTCATTCACTATCAAGAAGTTGATGCTTAACTCCAATCAGCCCATGCCAGCCTCCATTGCCCACTTGTTACATTTTAAAATAAGCACCTTCGTGGTTTCTCCCATGCTGCCCCTCATGCTTGGGAGATGTTCCCCATAAACATTCTCAAAGCTGCCTAATTATCCTCCTCCGAAACCCTTCTCAGAACTCTCCTCTGTTGTGATGCCTACAAGAAACTTGACAAGTTAGGCTGCTGATGGATTGAGACCATTGTCTATAATGCTGACTCCTTGTACTCCCTCATTTGTTTGTCTCTGTCTGTTGTCTCTTGTGTTATACTTAGTTTGTAAGCTCTTTGGGGGCAGAGCTTGTCTTTTCATTGTGCTTGCACACTGCTGGGCACCAGGTCCTAGTCAATGACTAGCTCTGTTAAGTGCTACAGTAATATAATAGATGCTTTTTCCTACTGTTAAAATAAACAGTACTTTTGTTTAAAAAGGTTGCCTGATCACTGCATTCTACTGGTCACGGACTCCTGAAAGGAAGAACTACATGTCCCAAACCCTCATCACTGTGTAAGCATGGTTGATAAAGGGTACTGAAGCCCTGGGCCTGGTCTAGGAGTGGGAGAATTGCACAATTCCATCCCAGAAAAGATAAGGGCACAAGGCCAGACAACTGTGTGCTGAGAGAGACCAGGAAGGGGACAGAGGTGCAGCTGGCCTTGTAACACTGACACCAGTTCCCTGCCTTCTGCAATGGCAGACTCAGAATTATGTGGCAGCTTTAATGAAATTAAAACATTGAGAGTTTTGTCACCATGTAGTAAAGTCTAGAGCAGGGGTAGGCAACCTATGGCACGGGTGCCAAAGGCGGCACGCGAGCTGATTTTCAGTGGCACTCACACCGCCTTGGTCCTGGCCACCAGTTCGGGGGATCTGCATTTTAATTTAATTTTAAATGAAGCTTCTTAAACATTTTAAAAACCTTATTTACTTTACATACAACAATAGTTTAGTTATATATTATAGACTTATAGAACGAGACCTTCTAAAAACATTAAAATGTATTACTGGCACGCGAAACCTTAAATTAGAGTGAATAAATGAAGACTTAGCACACCACTTCTGAAAGGTTGCGGACCCCTGGTCTAGAGGCTAAAATCAGGATCGGGCCCCATCGTGCTGCGTGTTTGTAGATCACCTTAAAAGAGGCCACATGCCTGGAAGAGTTTACAGCTGAATTAAGAGAGGCTGGTGTTGCAAACACTGGGCAGGCAGGAAGGGAAATAGCTACAAGACCGCGTGCTGCACACATGCTGGCCCCGAGGGCGCTAGATGGATTTAAGCGGGGTTAGGTACGTTTCAAAGGGAACAGCCATAGACACAGGGAGCGAACAGCGCAGCCTGCCCAGTCACGCACGCGGCCAGGTTACTAATTGGCAGATCCGATTGCAGCTGTTTTAGGGCGGCTCCATCTGTTCGGGTCACTGATCCCCTCCCCCGGCCCGGGGCCACCCTCCCGCCGCTGCCCGCGGGACGCTGCGCGGCCCAGGAGCGGAGCAGACCATCAGGACCAAGGCCTCCGCCGCCACCTGTCAGTCCAGCCGCGCATGCGCCTTCGCACCATGCACGCCTCCGTGGGGGGTGGGGAGGTCGGCCGGGGGGGCTGACCGCGGGGGAGCCCCGCCCCGGGGCCCAATGGCGGCGAGTGACCCGGAAACGGCCCAGAGACAAGTGAGTGACGGGGGCGCGGGGGTTAAACCCACAGGGCTCAGCTCCGGAGCCTGCCCCGGCCAGGCTGGGCGCGGTGACCCCGCCGCCGGGGGTGGCGCCCGGGGCTCGGCGCCTCCTACGGGCCCCCCCCCCCCCCCCCCCCCCCCCCCGCCCCCCCCCCCCCCCCCCCCCTCCCCCCCCCCCCCCCCCCCCCCCAGCCTCCCGCCATAGCCCCCTGCGAGCCCTGCCCCGCACCCAGCCTTCACCCCCCCCCCAAGTGCCCTGAGAGGCCTGGCCCTGCTCCTCCATCGCTAGCCTCTTCCCCCTGCGCCCCACACACGCAGAATGGCTGTTACATGGGACGGGGCCTGGGCTGGTCCCCATTCACATTGTTATCATGTGTATTGGTGTAAGGCCTGGCAGCCTTCTCCAGGGGTGCTGGGTCTAGGTCCTTGGCTCCACTAAGCTTTGTCTTAAGCAGGGTTCTCAAACTGGGGGTTGCAACCCCTCAGGGGGTCACAAGGTTATTACCTGGGGGGTTGTGAGCTGTATAAGGGGGGGTTGTGAGCTGTATAAGGGGTGTTGCACTCAGAGGCTTGCTGTGTGAAAGGGGTTCCCAATTCAAAAAGCTTGAGACCCACTGGAACGTTTCCCAGCATGGCTGCTACCACTGGCACAGTTTCACCTTTGCATGGCTGTGTGTTCAATGCTATGCTATGTAGAGCCACTGTGTATTAAAAATGCCAGTGGCTGCAGGAGCCTCATCTATGCTAGGAATGGCGCAGTTTGTTACCACAGGTGGGACAATGAGAAATTTACCAAACACACTACTGTAGTAGGCACCACCTTTGTTTGTCTGTTAAAAATATGTACAAGCAGGGAAATCAAAGGTATATAGCTACAGTAAAGCAAGTTTGTTGTTGAGAGTTTAAAAGCAGAAAAGTCATTAAATTAAAGCTGTCGAACTGTTACTATTTCCCAAGACACCAGCATCTAATCCAGGGATCTCAAACGCAAATCAACACGAGGGCCACATGAGGACTAGTACATTGGCCCGAGGGCCGCATCACTGAAACCTTTTCATACAACGATACAAAAGTATAGTAAAAAATGAAGAGTAATATAGTATGCTATTAAAAGTCAATGTATTATTTTTTTTAAAAACTGTAATGCGAAAAGTCAGTTCTAATTTTGACAGTCATTTCATTTTTGTCCACTTAGCTGGCAGCGTTTTGCATCAACCAGAGCATCAATATTAGGTTTGATATCCTGAGACAAAACCAATCTCAGTGTTGCTTTCAAATGTTCATCAGTGAGCCTTGACCTTAACACAGATTTGTTAATCTTCATGGAAGAGAAAAACTGTTCACGTATATATGTACTTCCAAACATTGCCATTACCCTTGCGGAAGCAGAGAATAACATGGGAAGTCTTTCTTGTGAAAGAAACCGCTAGAATTCTGGAATTCCAACATCTGTATACTTCTGCTTCAAAATGGTATCCCACTGAAGCTCCACAAACTCCATCTGCATTTCCTCTGCAACATTGTCAATTTCCACAGCAAATGGTGTTCAAGTGCCTTGAAATCTTTAAACCGCACATCAAACTGTTTGTGTAAGTTAGAAATGATATCTACATATTCTTTCAAGGATTTGGGTTCAACATTTCCTAAGGAATTCAGAGTAGAGAAATGGACCAAATTGCCAGTAGTCAGCTGTTTCCCCCACAAAGTAAGCTTGACTTTGAATGACTTAACACTGTCATACATCTGTGTTATCACCTGTTTTCTACCCTGAAGCTTCAAGTTCAGTACGTTCAGGTGATCAGTTACAAGGTTGGAGATAAAAGTGGAATCAGCAAGCTGTGGAACCTCCTTGTTTTTCATTTTCATGAAGGAATCAATCTCCTCTCTAAGTGCAAAAAAAAACCCTTCAAAACATTTCCACGACTCAGACATCTAACTGGAGTGTGATACAGAAGTTCCCCATATTCGCTATCCATACTTGCTAGAAAAGAAGTGAATTGTTGGTGATTCAGCCCTTGTGCATGTATAACATTAATGGTTTTAACAACTACAGCCATAACTTCCTTCATTTGTAGACTTTTACTACACAGGGCTTCTTGGTGCAAAATGCAATGTATACTGGTGAAGCTAATTCCTGGTATATTGAGGCTGTTCAGTTTAGTCTTCAATAATCCAGCCACACCAACGTTTTCAGAGCACATTGATGGTGCACCATCCATAGCTAAAGATATGAGTTTGTTACGTGGCAGCGCAGCTTTTTCAATGCACTCTTCCAGTCCTTGAAATATGTCCCGTCCCGTTGTGGTACCCTTCAGTGGCATTAAGTCTAGCAATTCTTCAGTTATATTCAAATTGCAATCCACACCTCTAATGAACACTGCACACTGTACGGTATCTGATACATCTGTACTCTCATCAAGAGCACTTGAAAATGCTTCAAAGTCTTTTGCCATTTGAATCAATTGTTTTTGCACATTAGCTGCTAAATCCGTTATCCTGCAGGCAACTGTATTGGCAGACAAGCTTATACCTTCAAAAACTTTCTTCCTATCAGGACATAAAATTTAGCTGGCCTTCACAAGACATTCTTTTACGAATAGGCCTTCTGTAAAAGGTCGCGATGATTTAGCTATCATTTTACTTATCACAAAACTTGCTCTTACTGAATCTTCGCTAGACTTGTTAATCTCCGAAAAGAAATTTCTTTGCTTGGCAAATGCTGCTTTAAATTGCCAAAAAAATTTCCTCTCAGATTTTTTCGGTGAATGCATCATATTTTTCATGGTGCATCGTGTCGTAGTGCCGACGCACGTTATACTCCTTGGGATCAGCAATCATTTGCTGACAAATAAGGCACTGAATTTTATCTTTTACCTCTGTGAAAAAATATAAATTCTCCCATTTGTCTTGGAAAACTCTCTTTTCTTCCATGAGTGTTCTTTTTTCCGATGCCGAAGTAATTTCCGAGGGGTTTTAATAAAATATAAACACTCAGTAATGCACCTCACTCAAAGGACAAAACAAACACTTACTTTTAGAATTACTTCTGTTAAAGCTGTTTGGCGGTGGGAAGTGCTGGGAGGTAGGCGGGGGAGCAGGGACACGGCACGCTGCAGGGGGAGCGCAGAGAGGATGAGGGAGGAGGGGAGCTTAGCGGGCTGCAGGAAATAACTCTGGGGGCCGCCTGCGGCCCATGTGTTTGAGACCCCTGATCTAATCTAAATGTTTTGTCCGCTGTATCATTTTAAAAAAACCATTTGTCCTGTCAATATAATTGGTAAATTCAGAGTAATGTGTTCACATAGGCCCCAATCCTGCAATGAGTTCTTTGCAGACTCTGGTGACTGCATAGAGCCAGCTCCATTGACTTTAACTGGGCTCCATGCAGGTGGAAACCTATAGTATGACATTTTCAGATGTGGTTTTTCAAGTTGATGGTGTCCATTTAAAATGTTTGATGTGTAACACTGAAAAGATGCAAAAATCATATCAGTGCAGAAAGTTATGTGTTTGACAACTTTCATTTCATGTACAGATAGGGGCACAATTCTGGTGATTGGGAATCAAGCGTGCTCAGCACCTTAGAGGATTGTTTTTTTTGTCTTTTAACATTCTTTTTTGTAGATTGATGAAATTGACGCTCTCTCATCTATATATGGTGATGACTGGTGTGTTGTTGATGAAGATGAAAGGATATTTTGCATTAAGATTAGTGATTGTTTGGAGCAGCCAAAATGGACTCTCTGTTTGCAGGTATAGTGTTGGTACAGAGTTTGGCCCAGTTTCTGCTATCGGAATCATGCAGGGTGGATCTTTGTGCCTTTTTTAATGGGTCTCCATATAGGCTTAAAGGTCTGCTCCTATGGATCCAGTCGTAGGATTAAGGCTTTTCACAATCTGTTCAGTTATTGTCTCCTTAAAATATCACTATCTGCTAACTTTTTCAGTAATTATTTTTGCTTATTCCACACCCTTAAATACTTTAATTAAAAGGGTCTTTCCCAGATAGTCCTTTCACTATTTATCTATTTATATACTGTATTTTGCATAGAAGGACTGGCTGAATTGGTGCAGCTGGTTCTCTTATTGCTTTATTCAAGAATTAGAAAGAAACCATTTTAGACTGCATTACAGTTCAGCCTGACCTGACTGAAAGATTTTTCTACTAGAAGTTGCAATCAGTGTTTGTAAAATGTTTAGGATATCTGTCCTATATGGCTTTGTACAGTATTACAAGCCAAGAGAACTCCAAGCAATAGTTTGTTGCAATATTTTTTTGTTTAGGGTAGACAGGGCTGAAGTATCTATGGGCTGGTCCACACTAGGGGCGGGATCGAACTAAGATACTTCGACTTCAGCTACGCTATTCGCGTAGCTGAAGTCGAAGTATCTTAGTTCGAATTTGGCGCGCTTACCTCGCGTCCGCGCGGCGCCGCGATCGACGTTCGCGGCTCCCACGTCGACTCCAGTAACTCCGCTCGCCCTGCAGGAGTACCGGAGTTCGAAGTAGCGCGTTCGGGGATCGATTTATCGCGTCCAGACAAGACGCGATAATTCGATCCCCGATAGTTCGATGGCTACCCGCCGATTTTGGCGGGTAGTGTAGACGGGGCCTATGTATACTTCTTTAATAAATCAAATAGCCACCTAAACAGTTACATTTCTTCTAACTTTTTTTCTTTATGGTAAAGGATATATTGTATGCCACTATCTGTTCACAGAGAGTAGACCATATGACACTTTGTATCACAGATGGGCAGAAGCCTGAATTATACACTCACGATAGAAATACAGCCTTTGTATCATCACATAATAATGGAGTAACCTATTTCCTCCTTTTTATAACACTTCTTACGACCCAAATAATCTAATTGGTTCTGTCATGGTCCATTTTTAATTTAGCTAGTTTTGGAGGTCCAACTTGATGAATATTTATATTTAACATTCTTTTTAGGTGATCCTGCCTTCTGACTATCCAGCTTCAGCCCCACCTATTTATCAACTGAAGTAAGTGATGTCTCTTTGTCAACAGATTTTTATTTTAAATATTTACTGCATTTTTTTCCAAATTATTATTATTGCAGCTGCTTGTAGAAGTTTAAGGTAGCTCTCTGGTTGAATTGCATATACATCCTGGGAATTAGAGATGTTAACAAACTTTTGTAAAGTTTACAGTTTAATTTGGAATTGAAATGTTAGCACTACAGGATTAAAGGATCACTGGGCAAGTGTGTTAGGCCAGGTTGGCAGCAGGGACAGAGAGAACAAAAGCAGCAGCATGCACAGCTTTTGGGGAGGCAGTGGAGAGAGCTTACGTTATGCTCAGAGCAACTCTGCAATCATGCTAATGGAAAGTGTGTTGAGCCTTCTTCAAATGGAGTGATGGGGTCATCCCAAAGTAGGGCGTTAGAGGGGAGCAGTAGAATATCTTGGAAGACTGTTTACCCTGAGATGTTAGAAAACCAAAATCTTTATCAGTGGGAACAGTTAACAATATTTTGTCTTAAAGGTTTTACTTTTGAGTGTAATTTTTTTACATCAATCATTTTTCGAGCTAAACAAAGACACTAAAACTCACAGTTTGTAGGCACTAACTTCGTTGTATTTTTTTTTGTCATTCTAGTGCTCCTTGGCTTCAAGGACAGGATTATATCGCACTAACAAATAGCCTGGAAGAAATTTATGTGTAAGTGGCAGAAGATGGAAAATTCTAAAAATTACTTATTGCATTTTCAGTTGCACATCTCTCTTAAACCTATCATGTTAACTAAATTACTCCTGGGGGAATTCTGTGCCAAAAAATTAAAAATTATGCGCACAATATTTTAAAATTCTTCAAAATTCTGCATTTTTTTTTGTCAAAAGAATGCAATATAATCTGTCTAGTTTCAATTATTTTGGTAAGTTATTTAAACTACAATACAATGGGTGGAGAATGGAAGTGGGGAGCATTGGAGGAAATCTCCAAACCCCCTCTGCCTAATAGTAATGTAGCTAATATTGACCCTTTACTTCTAATTATTAGTCAACAAATATATGCAGCCATATGCTCAGTGTTACATCATAGGTAACTGAAGGGCAAGGGAGGGCTGGGGACACAAATTCACAATTTATATTTGCTACTGACCGTCTCCAAAAAGGTCAGTAGCAAACAATTCATGGAGCACATTTTGATAGGAAAATTTTTCAGTCCAAAAATTTCAACCAGTTCTAATCACTAAAGCACCATAAGCATTTATAAGGTCATACTGTCCTTTACAATAAGGCTCTTTTACACCACTCTGGCAATGTAAAGGACCCTTAAAATTTTTACACCTGTTTTATACTTCTGGGGGAATTCACTAAGAACAATGGGAACAATTCACTAAGCAGGTAGGCTGCTACATTCTCCTCTGCCTGAGGGAACAGAGCCTGCCCCATGCCTACTTCTTCAGAAATACCCCAAAGCCCCAGCCCTCCACACCTACCGTGCTGCAATAGCGAGCGAGAGTGACAGAGTGTCTCTCTCTCACACACACGACTACCCAGCCCCCACGCCTCCCGGGCGGTGATTTATGTCTCTACCGGCTGCTCTGGGTGCCCAAACTGACCTGTCTGCACTGCCAGGGAGTGGGTGCATGACCGCTCTTGCAACTTCCCTTTGCTTCACCGTCAGAAGTCATTTTTCTGCGGGTAAGCAAAGAAATCTGCGGGGGCCATGAATTCTGCACACATGCAGTGATGCAAAATTCCCCCAGGAGTACTAGATGCATGAATCGGAAGGATTGAGGTAATTGCTGCAACCGCTGAAATGAAGTAAGACTTGTGCATAAATAAAACAGTCTAATCTAATAGATACTTACTGTACATATCTTAAATTACGTTGAGAACAGGGCATTATATAAAGTTACAAGCATTAATCTTGATGGATAATTTCTATTCTAATTAATTTAAACCCTTTGTACCATTGATATAGAATTCTTTATTTTGACTTATAATATATGTTAGGTTACTTTTAGAGTTTGGTCCCAGGAAGTCAAATTCCTTATTTCCAATCTATATCCATATATTAAACTGCAGGATCTGAAAATACCTACTCAGGCCTTTGAACGCAGGCAGAAAGCCAGTTTTTATTAAAAGCAAATGTTTCAGCTAAAGAAAAAGTGAATTTTAAATAAAAGTAGCTTTAGAAAATATTAACTATAAAGCCACTCAGTAGCTAGAAGAGGCTTGTTAACATAATGTGCAGATAACAGAACTTCTCATCATGTGTGAGAATAAATAAATAAATATTTAGAAATGCTCAGACTGTGTTTTTGCGGGTTTTATTGGTGTTAGCATGGGATAATAGAAACAATAATTTTATATAGTCCATTTTATCCAATCAGATCCTAAAGCATGATATGAACCTAACAAAAGTGAAATACACATTAAGCACAGAAGTCATGTCATTGAGTACTGAAATACAAACACCTTTGGTGGGGACTATGGTAGCTTTTAAATGGCACGAAACAAAACAGTAGTTAGGTTGGGCCTGGAAGCAGATACCTTATCTAACTAAGCCCTGGAGAATCTAGGCAGGCAGAATGTAATTACCAAAGTTAAAATTTGAACAGAGCTCTACTCCTATGAAAAGTGCTATAGGGACCTTTAATGACCATACATTCCCCAGCAGTGCAGATGGAACAGAGATTCCCCAGCCAGGATGATGCTTGGCATGTGGGAGTCTCCAGCATGTGTAGATACACAGTAGCTGGCTTCTGCACCTTTTGACCCACAGCATTTGGAACAGGGGCCATATCAGGGTTTGGGGTGCAGTGGCTAGGGTGTGATATACTCTGACTATTCCTAGCTGGTGCATGGACCCTTGTGGACTATAGTTAGCTGGTGCAAGTTAGAACTGTCCCCGGGCTGGGAATGTGGGAAATGTAACTGGCTATTTGACATTTCCACCCCCCTCTTTGTTTTGCTTAGGAGAAACTGATTGCAGCAACAAATCTGTCCTTCTAGCTCATTCGGCAGTCTGCATTAAAAGCAGTGGTCTCTAACATGCTGGGCCTGCCCTAGTTCAGTTTTAAGTTGGTGGCAGGAGGATTGACTACCATAGCTCTACAGCACTTACTTATTTCTGGAGGGCTCTGAGCTCTGACCTATCCAAATCTTGGATAATCTTCTGTTAAACATAAATAACATATTATTCTCAAATCTTTCACTAATTATTTTAAGTGATCTGTCTGACTTTTGGTCACTGCCAACCTGTGTCTGATTCAATCAGAGATCTAGAGGTGAAAGGCTCTGTATTTGACTGTCTACAAGTATAGCAATATGTAGAGTACAGGCTCTACACATGTAGCTACATGCTGCAGTGGAAGGCAAGCAGCGTCCACACTTGTCACTGCGGTGTGTAGCTATGTGCGGCAATGAAAGGCTCCGGCAGCCAGGAAGCAGCGCCAGTGAAAGGCTCTGGTGAGGAGGGGGCAGTAGGAGATCACACTGCTAAAAATATCTGTGTAGACGGAAATGCTGCTTGGGTGTGTAAGAGCATCCCTGGGATTTCAGGAGTGTGAGGCACTCTACTCACCTAAGCCATGCCTTACCATCTACACTGTTTATACCTGTGCTAGCTGGGGTGCAGTGTCTCCTTTGCACACTGCCGTAAGTGTACATGTACCTTTTCTTAAACTGGCCCCTATGCTATCCTGCCCATGAACATTGCTGTTTAGGTGCTTTTTCCTATCTCATTAAAAAGTTTTAGTCATTGACAATACAGATATAACTTGCATAATGTTGGTTTTAGATTGCAGAATTACAAACCACAAACAAAACGCTGGGTCCCTTAATATATTAAAAGTTACACATTCAACAAGTGTAGATACTTATTCCTTTCCTAGAGAGACTCTCAGTATCAGACTTCTGTTAAATCAGTAGTTCCCAAACTGGGGTTTGTGAACCCCTGGGGGTTCACTAAATGTTACAGGGGGTTCTCGGGAAAAAGTTCCCTAATGGCAGACAGAGCCGTTCCTAGGGCAGCCCAGAGTCCTGGGGACTTCTAAGAGCTATGCAGATTAAAGCAAGCGCATCCATTACACTGAGGAGATTTAAACTTCAAGACTCCTTATAAGAAATGGAAAGGGAGATGGATATTTGTTTCTGTTTTTAAAATTAAATAGTCTGCTAGTGTTGTTTTTAAAATTATTATGAAGAACAAGTTTAAGCTTTGTTGTAATGTGCCTTGTTTGCCTGGACTATGTCTTGGACTCAAGACCCGAATGCTTGTGTAGGAGGAACACTTTATTTGAGTTGGTTACATCCTTCATGCTGTTTCATATCTGATACTCCTTGATGAAACATAGGAGCCTTGTCTTATAACAGGCTTAATCAAAGTGATACAAGCTACAAAAGTGAGATCTTGGAAGAGTGTTGCCATTTTCATAATGTAATACAATTAATACTGTCATTATGAATAATAAACTGTAATAAGCATGTCATAAAAACAAATTTTATATTTCCAAGATCACTGCTTTTATAATTTATGTGCAAGTAAGGGAGAAAATCCCTGGAAATATTCATTTTTAGGAGGGGGTTTGTGAGATTTGACATTTTAGTGAAAGGGGTTCGCGGGTTGTTAAAGTTTGGGAACCACTGTGTTAAATGAACAGTTTAATTTAACATCTTTGGTACAAATGCTAAGAAAATCATAGCAGCCTTGGAACAGGAACAACCAGAATGGGAGTAGCATAGATATAGGCAGGGTTTAAGGTGTGTCTAATATTCCAGAAGTCCTCAGGGAGTTCCTTGGACTCATCGGGGACACTGCATGAGATTTCTGATCTCACCCATTCCAAAACATTTCTTAATGAGTGTTCAGTAATATGAAATCTGCTATGAAGTGGGAAACATTAAATATAATGAATAGAACTGCTAAACGAAATTATTCATGACTCTATAGTTAAAATTCTTGCTCGTCATTATACAGAATGTAATAAATTGCAAGTATTAAAAAATGGTACTGGTATACATACTAGTCAGAAAGGAACATGAAATAGGGTACTTAACTCATTCTAGAGTATGTCTGGATTCTGAGGTCACAGCTACAAGTCTATACTTTCCTGATGCTTTGTTTGAGTCTTTTCTTAATAATATTAGTGCCTAAATATTTTGATTATGTTCAGTAGTAATATACAGATTTACTGAAAGTTTACATTTTTAAACCTATTTTTCTGCTACAGAATTCTACTTATGCATTATTATTCCAGAAGGTGGCAGTAGCTTGAAAAAAGTTATTGAAAGTGAAGCCTGAGCTTGCACATTTGATGCATTTTGGTCTTGTGACCCTGGCAAACATATGAATTTTAAGCATCTTTTAAAAAAAAAAAAATCATAATTGGAAAATTTTTTGACAGTGTTCTAAATTTTCATTTTCTAGTACATGCAGTTTCAGCTTGTAATAGATTTTGAATTCTGTGCAAAATACAAAAGTGTTCCTAATAAGTATTTTCTTTTCTGTGTAAATTACAAGTACAATTTTACGTTATTAGTTTAACTACTTCAAGGAAAAATATGATTACGTGTGAAGGAAAAGGAAGACTATATACAGGTAAAGGTAAACATGCAGTACCATGTCTGTAACACCCAGAGGCACTGAGGTACATTTATAAACTTATTTCTAATTAATTATTTAACTTTCATTATTGGAAGTAAGTTTCACCCTTATCAGTACACTTTCTTGATTTCTGTGTCTGACTTTGTATAATTTTAATAAATTAGGACATTTTCATACATAATAAAAAGCATTTGAGGTATGACTCCTTGAAATAACTCCATATTTAATCAAAATGATTATAAAAATTAATTTACACTATAGAATTGTGGCTCACAAGAAAAAACAGAGAAATTGAGGGACTTATTCCCTGTGTTTGGAGGAAAGATGGATCAACTATTACAAAATAATTAAAAACAAATAATTGATTTAACTTTTTATAATAGTATTTATATTTGCTGCAGCATTCAATCTGCTTTTTTGTACATATGTCATGCTCTCCTTTATTGCTTATGAAAGAATAACTGTACTGTCAGCAAGTCTGTTCACCTGTAATTAAAACAAGTAACATGATTCATAACCAATAATTGGAATTTTCCAAATGTATTGCCTCTGCAGGTCCACACCATAGAAGTTTTGTGCCATGCCTTGTGAGCAATGGAACCATTGATAGTTATAAAGTTGTTAGAAGCTATTTGTGTCTGTCTAAGATCTGAAAGTGCAAGGACCAGGAAATGCTAAAGGCAGTCTTTATAGCAGTTCTCAGTTCCTCTCTACCTTCAAATATTCACCAAAGGCCTTCAAAAATAGAATAAGGAAGAATCATCAGTGTGGATCTGCAGAAGCAGTACAGCCGGAACTCCATTTACTGATGGATAATCTTTCTTTCTTCATCCTGAATTGCCTCTGCAGATCCACACTATAGGAGATTATCTAGAAGTATCACAGTCCAGGAGGTGGGTTGAGGAGTGCTTAATGAAAACAGATATTAAAGGATTAGCTTCAGAAACCAAGAATCTGATCTAGCTCTGGAATTGAGAGTAATATTTCATTAAGGTAGGAATTGAACTCCAAGTCTCAAGTACAGGGCAGCCTTATTTCAGGAATGTAGAGATTTTTCATAGAAGTAGTAGCTGATTATAATAATAATAAATCCCCTAGAATTTAATTTCAACCTATCCAGTACAGGTACACCATCAATGATCCATTTTAATAAAAGTTTATGTTGAAGGGCTTTTCCCTGGGATTTCTCCCCTTAATCTGTAAAGAGTTGGGAAAGGTTTTGTTCTTTCCAAATAGTAACTATTAACTCTCCAATCCTGCAGACACTTACGCACAGACTTAACTGTAAGCACATGAATAATTCCATTGGAGTCAATATGAACTACTGATTTAAAGTTAAGCATGTGCAGAGTGTTTACAGGATCAGGGTCTGAGTGTTCTTATAGATTGCAATCTGTGCAACCTTGCTTTACCTTGAAGATCATGAGGCCAGGGCCGGTGCAAGGATATTTTGCGCCCTAGGCAAAACTTCCACCTTGCCCCCCCGTAACGTCGGTTCATTGAGGGGCAAATCCCAACAAGCCTTTATAGACCTCAGGGGCCAGCCGTGCCCAGGGGCTGCTCCCCAGACCAGATTCCCCCCTCCCCGCCCCCTGAACTCCCCTGGAGGGTGCACAGCCCCCCTGTGAGCCCACGCCACCCCGGCGGCCCCCGCCCCGAGTCCACTCACTGGCTTTGCCGGTCTTGAGCCGCTGCAGCAGCTCGGCAGGGAGGAGCTGCCTCCTGGGGGCTCCTGCAGCTGATGCATGCGGGCGGAGGCCCCCCCATGTGCCCCGCCAGCTCCCGCCTCGCCGTCCTCGGGCTCTGCGGCTCCCGGGAGTGTGAGCCGCCACCACTGCCCCTCCTGGAGCAGGCTCAGGGCCCCACGCCCGGGCAGCGGCTCACATGCCCAGGAGCTGCAGAGCCCGAGCATGGCAAAGGGAGATCTGGGGGGCGCACGGGGGCCTCTGCCCGCATGCATCTGCTGCAGCCTGCAGGAGCCCCCCAGGGGGGCACCAGGCCGCAGCCTGGGAAGGAGGGGCGGGGGGCACGGCTGCTCCCCGCTAGTGGCGCCGCCATCTTTGCAGGGCTCCTGCCCCCCAGCGCTGCACCGGCTCCTCCATGGCTGGGGCTCACCGCCCCTGCAAACCGACGCTCTGGCTCTCCGGTGCCTCCGGAAGGCGGCTCCTCCCTGCCGAGCCAGGGCACCGCTTTTTGACGCCCTCAGGGTCGTCCTTGGGATTTATGGGGCCCTATGGAGTATTATTAAACTGGTGCCCCTATGCCCGACGGCAGCCTGAGTTTGCAGCCCAGCGGGGGTGGGGGCGGAGGGACAAGGCAGAAAGAATAACAAGATGCCCGGCCCGCCTCACGGTGGCGGAGAGTCACAGTTCCCCGCAGAGACCCCTGTACCCTCTCCCTCATGCAGAAGGTACCTAATTAAAAGCACTAAACTTAATAAAAAATGTCAGTCACAGGTTTTTTGATATGCCCTGAAGTTTGTCAGACATTTATTTGCAAAAACTTTGTAGTAAGGGCGAGTCAGCTGTCTTGCCGAATACAACATTAAATATTATGGAATACATGATGCAGCTCTTCTCTGTTTTACATTTTCTTAATCAGTATTTCTAAGCTGATTTTATATTTTAAATGTACTCTTAAGCCTTCATAAAGTAATCATTCCAGATTACTACATATTTAACTCACTGAAACAGACATTATTTTAAATTAATCAGTCACAGAGGTTTAGTGTGTTCATAACAATGTTCATTGCTTTTAGAAAAAGGGAACACTAATTTACTGTGTGTGATCTCCATAACAATACACGTTTATGAAATTTCACCAACTTAAAAATATGTTTCCAAAGATTTTAGGCATAACAAAGGATTTTATATCTTACTAAGGTACTGATTTTGCTTAAAACTAGTTAATCAGATAGTCAGAAGTAAAGAAAGGGAAACTCTTTGTCCAGCTATCTGGAAGCAAAGGGCTGTTGCTTCCTTCGATGGGGAGGGAGGGTGGGAAAGGAGGGGATGAAGGGAGAAATGGATGGACAGAAAGGGACAGGAAGACTTTGGAAGTAAGTTTTTTTACTGCAGTAATTAAAATGTGTATTTTAGATAAGGGTGGTCTTTTGAAGAATTTATTTAAAAAACCGTATGTCTGAAGATCCAAGCATTTAAGGCTAAAGATGATTGTGCATCTAAAAATCTATGCAAGGATTTTTTTAAAGATGTGATTTTATAATCTTCACCAACTCACTAATGAAATATTTTTAAAGCAAATTTTAAACTAAGGTCCTGTAGACTGACATGTTCTGAGTAAATATTACAGTCATGCACAACTGTTTTTGTCAGTACATTCAGAAACTGACAGTAGATACCTGGGGGTTGGCAAATGCCTGTTAAATGTCTTCATTACCCCTTGAATGGCTCTTTAACAGTTTCAGTGTTGTGCTAATAGGTCTGACAAGCTGGAGACTTTTTCTCTTTTAACTACTAGATCACCTTCCCAGGAAGACTCAGAGCCTGCAGGAAGGGTCAGAACAGGGATAGGAAAACCAGTTGGGTGGACACTAAGACCCAGTGGTGCCCCGAATTTTCAGGTGCCCTACCCAGCTGCTATGCCTGAGAACGGCCTGGGCGCCCCCAACCACTTGCCACATGAGGCTTAGGAGAAAACATGGGAGTCAAAAATAGGACCATCACCTTCTGAGTAGGGACAATATTCACTGAGGTTTTATACTATAGAATTGTACAATATTTTGAGACATTTAAAGAGGCTTCATGTACAATGTGGTAATGGGAGTCATGAATGTACATAAATCCCTAGGATGCTAAGGGAAATCTGAGTGGTACCCCTGGAGCTGAAGAAAGCCTAAGTTGCAGCACCTTGTAATGGAAGTGATCAAGAATTTCAAACTGTAAACCACCACTCAGAAAAGAACTCTACTCCCACATGCATGTCTAAATCCTTCAGCAGTTCAATCTATAATGTTTCTATAATGTACTTGTAAAATTTGTTCATATTATTTATTGAATGTAAATAATTTCCCAAGTGAAGCCTCCGAAAAGGCCCTTTTACTTACTGTGAATTTTGTATAACTTCCAGGAAGAATCTTGGTGAAAGCATTCTTTACCTCTGGGTGGAGAAGATACGAGAAGTTCTGATAGAAAAATCTCAGTCATCTGATGCAGGTAATGTAGAAAATATGTGGTGTTTTCGGTTTACTCTTGTTTTAATTTTAAAGAAAGATTCTTCTTCGAGCGCTTGCTCATGTCGATTCCATTCTAGATGTGTGCGCGTCCACGTGCACCATTGTTGGAATTTTTTGCCTTAGTGATATCCGTAGGGCTGGCTCTGATGCTCTTGAGTCCCACATCACACCAGTATATGAGGCGCTGCCGGCCCTGTGCCCTCCGTTCCTTCTTACTGCCCGTGACGGTTGGTCGGAGCGCCTGTCCTCTTGCGTCTGCGTCTTATGTCTGCAACTGCAATAGCAGTTCTCTTCTGTGCTTCATTGTTCCTAATTGTATATAGTTCCACTCTTTTTTTCATTAAAAATCTAGTATTAGTTTTCAGTAGGCCACAATAAACTGAAAAGTGAAATTTTTGAATATTTGGGTGTAAGAACTAAAAAGGCAACTGGATGTCTGTAGGAATAAATAATGTAGAAAATAAATAATGAGATATTAAGGCTTTAATGACTCCAAGAGTGTTGGCAACAACCTCTGGTCATTACTTACTCTCATATGACAAAATTTTCTTGGCTTTTTAAAAAATGTTAGTTGGCTCAGTCAATTTTCTTCTGAACAGGTTACCATGTTATAAAACCTGACACCAGTGAAAATAGCTTAGTTAGGAGAAACACATTCTAACAGAGTTAAGAGATTAATTCTAAGCAGGGGCTGCTTCCCATCCATGCCCCTGGAGCCACTCAGCTCAACCACAATGGGACCTGGACACCACCAGCCTGGCTCCTATTCTATATCCCCTTTCTGACCCCCGGAGCCCCCAGCCTGGCCCCCCGCACCTCAAGCCCATCCCAGCCTCTGCCAGGCTCTTCATACTTGCACCATGTACCCCCCACTCGCCTCCCCACACTCCACTCCCACATGTTATCCCAGCATGCATCTTCTGCCTGGCCTCCTGCACTTCACGCCACCAGCCCACACCCCCAACACCCTCAGCCTCTTCCAGATCATACTCCCTGCCTGGTTCCCTGCACCACCAGTCCTCCCTACACAACTTTCCAGATGAGCGTCTCACTGGTGACTATAGTGCAAACCCAAGGCAGCAACTGGGGCAGGGGCTGCGGACTGCCAAGCAGCAGGGCCCATGGGGGCTGGCTTCGGAGTGGCATGTGCATTGGGATGCTAACGTGAAGGCCCAGCAGCATTTGTGGTGCCTCCATTAGCAGCTCCGAGCTGCTCGGTGCCTGAACCACAGCCATGATCGTACTATGCTGGGAGCAGGAAGTGGCTGTGGAGAGGGCAGGAGTGCTTCTCTGACAGCCTGCCTGGGTGCCCCTTCCTGGTCCTCAGAGCCCCTGGGAGCATTTTTCTTGGAAGCCCAGCTAGGGGCTGCTTCCTGCTCCTTGGAGCCCCAGCTGGTTGGCAGCTGCCTACTCAGCCTGTAGGTAGACTATGGTGTAAGTACAACGATCCCTAAGGTAGAGCAGCCTCTGCTGGTTGAGTCCCCATAACCTTAGGGGCCTTGTTATGACAGCACCTCTCGCACCATTGTAGCTATGCTACTGAGGAAACTGGCACTGCCACCAACCATAAGAGACTATCTTTCCAGTGAATAAAAGACTTCAATCTCCAACAATGTCAGTGTAGCATGTTTCATCAACATGGAACTTAAACGTGACCAGAAAGGAATTGGGAATAGTAAAAACTGAAGGATTTTATTACCCCATATTAGTTAAAGTTGGGCATTAGGTTCAGATCTTTCCTACAATGCTCAACAAATCACCTGAGCTGGAGGGAACAGTCACTAACAGTCACTAGGCTAAAAAGCTTAGTCTTTATACTTAAAAATAGAATAGACAAAATACTAAAAGTGCACTGTAGGGAACAATCCTACTTTAGCAGGAGGGATAGGTTTGATAACCTACCAGGACATTTTCATCTCATTTCTGATTCTGTGAGTAGGTCAGTCTTCACACTTTCTTGACCAAAGCATATAATTTTTGCCAAATTATGTGGACTGTTTTTGTGGTATGGAACTCTGTTTAATGTGGATCACACTTGGATGACTAAACTTCAGTTTTCATTCTGATCTTACTATTCATTTAACAACAATAACATTTTAATCTTTTGATCTAAATAGTAGACAATGATTTTCTTCAGTTTTTTAAAACCAATATTAAAACAGAACATGTTTTATAATCTATTGCATATGTCTACCATTCTGTCAGTATTACAATAATACTTTTTAGCAAGATTGCAATCACAAATATTGCACTAAAAATGCCAGTTGTAATTTAATTAATGTTATTGTCAAATACATTTAATAGTTTAATCACAGTCATAAAACTGATTCGTACTGTTGGTTTTAGAGACTTTTGAGCAAAGTGATTGGAGTTTATACTTTACGCCAGACAACCCTGATAAAATTTGTTACAAATTTTATTTGTCTACACCAGCAGGACCAAACATTGAGAAAATTACTGAAGAGATTGATGAAGATAATGAAGATGATTATTCCCTGGAGTATCAACCAGTTCAAGAAGATACAATTAAAACACTGAATTTTGTTATATCTGAAAGCCAAGAAGGTAAAAATCTCTGCTAATTTTGATGTAAAAATTTAGAAGAGAAAACCTTTATATTTCTACTTTTTATCACCATACTTTATATTTTATCAAATAATTATGCAATATTTGGTTTAAAAAAAGTATTTTGTTTCCCTAGCCTATAGTACTCTATAGTAACTATAAAACATAATTTTTTGTGGTGTGAGAGGTATTGTCATTTCAGCTTTTTCTGAGTTCTTCTTTAGAATTTGGAGGTATGCCTTATTTCCTAGCTAGCTAAATACACTGTTAGGAAGTTGTAGACATATTTCTCCCCAAAATAAAAATATAAATAAAGAGGTCTTAATTTTAAATTGGTAGATGAAGAACAGCCACCAATTAATCATGGGAACCCAATCTCAGACCGAAGGAGTACTTTTCAGGCACATCTGGCTCCTGTAGTGAGCCCCAAACAGGTTAGTAAAGCTTGTAAGACAGATTTGTATCCTACAGTTTTGTGCCTGATTAAATACCACTGATGTACTTGGAACTATCTGAATGCATCTCTATTTTGTGAAATGTTTGCTAATACTGTTCTGATAAGAACCAGTCATTGTCATTCACTATTTGCTGAATCTATTCCGGGTGATACTTCCCATTAATGCAGTTGTCTCATCTCACTGTTGAAGGTAAGTATTATTATCACTTGCTTTCAAATGGACTAGGCATGGGATTGGGAGTGAGGAGATTTGGTTTCTAGTCCAGTGGCTCTCAAACTTTTTTACTGGTGACCCCTTTCACATAGCAAGCCTCTGAGTGCGACCCCCCCTTATAAATTAAAAATACTTTTTTTATATATTTAACACCATTATAAATGCTGGAGGCAAAGCGGGGTTTGGGCTGGAGGTTGACAGCTTGCAACCCCCCATGTAATAACCTCATGACCCCCAAGGAGTCCTGACCCACAGTTTGAGAACCCCTGTTCTAGTCCTAGTTGTGACACTGACATATTGTGTAACCTTGGGCAAATCAGTTAGAGCTCCACTAGAGCTTTTGTGGGATCCTAGGGTGATGCCAGGTAAAAAAATGCCAAGCAGTGGCTACTTATCTCCCTGTATGTCCCAACTGAGAGAGCTACTGGGTTCCATTCCTTTGCCCACAGAAGTGTGGGGAACAATCTAGCCACTAGTGTGAAATCAGATTAAACTGTTTTAGTAAAATCATACTGAAAAATCTTCAGATCTATTGTATGCTACTGAATATGCCTTTATAAGGGAGAAATTGATTTAAATCTGTTATGGAAAAGATGTGTATGTATTTAACTGTATTGCAGAGTTAAAAAGTTGAAAAAGCACAAGAGGGAAATGTGTGAAAAAAACCCAACATTTTTAATGGAAATTCTTTAGAATTCATTATGAGAGGAGCATACAAAATTTGAAATAAACAGAACTTCAGGCCTCTAATTTTGTATCCTAGTAACGAGTATGGAAAATTAAATCATTTAGAAATAAAACATTCCAGATACATCTGTTTGAAATAACAGATGAGATCTGCCCAAATAATGGTCTAGAGATTAAAAATAAAAAATCTCCCATGCTTTTGTTCACAATCTGCTACAAGCATCCCTGGACATGGCGGACACAGCAGCCCATACTACCACCACTGCGGTAGTGATGCGCAGGTCTTCCTGGTTGTCTGCATCTGGCATCCCTAAAGATCTGCAGATCAAAGTAGAGGACCTTCCCTTTGATAAGGATAAACTTTTTTCCAAAAAAACCGATGAAGTCCTTCACACTATGAAGGACTCCAGGGTCACTCTGTACACACTGGGGATATACCTGTCCCTCCCCAGGAGGCAATGGTATCAACCTTATCAGGGGCCCCACGCACAACAATATCACCGGCCCCAGTCGAGACCATATGATAATGGGAGGAACCGCAACAGACCTCCCAGGCGCAGACACAACCAAGCGCAACTGACTACATCCCACACATCAGGAAACAAACAACAACTTTGAAGCCTTGGTCGGGGGTCGGAGCGACCGTCCCTTGGCACCACCGCTTACTTGCCCATTTGGCCACCGCCTCCAGTTTTTCCACCATGTCTGGCAACAGGTCACACAGGACTGCTGGGCCTGGAAATAGTACAGTTGGGCTACTCCATCCCTTTCACTTCATGCCCACCCACCCTTCCCTGTCCCTCTTCAGGGACCCCTCTCACGAGCACCTACTTCAAGCAGAGGTGACTCATTTTCTACAGCTCGGTGCAGTGTTACCTGTACCACCACAACATCGGGGAAAAGGGTTTTACTCTCACTATTTTCTGACCCAGAAGAAAGGTGGGGGATGGAGGCCTATACTAGACCTACGCAGACTGAACAAATTCATACGCGTACAGAAATTCAAGATGGTCACAATAATACCTGCGCTGGAACAAGGGGACTGGTTCTCAGCCCTCGACCTACAGGATGCCTATTTTCTTATATCTATTCACCCAGCACACAGACGCTTTCTGCGATTCACAGTAGGGCACAAACACTTCCAATACAGAGTGCTGCCATTCGGACTCTCCACAGCACCAAGAGTGTTCTCCAAGACACTCGCAGTAGTGGTGGCCCACCTACGCAAACACAGAATTATACTTTTCCCCTACCTAGACGACTGCCTTATCAAAGGCCATTCATACAACGAGACATTAGAGGCCACTGGTTTTACCATTTCCCTCTTCCACAGTCTAGGCCTGCAAATAAACTTCCAAAAATCCACCCTGATACCCACACAGCAAATTGAGTTCATCGTGGCTCATCTGGACTCAATTTTGACCAGAGCCTCACTCCCACACATCAGATTCCTCGCCATCATACACCTCATACGCACATTATTCATTTGCCCCAGAGTAGAGGCAAGAACATGCCTGCAGCTTCTTGGTCACATGGCGGCCACCACCTTCGTGGTCAAATATGCCAGACTACATATGACATGCCTTCAGGGTTGGCTCAGCTCCATATACAAACCCAGCAGGCACAGCCTCTGCATGATGCTGACTCCTCCAGCAAAGGTATTAGTCTCCCTACAATGGTGGACAAAACTGGGAAACGTATGCACAGGCATCCCCTTCCATCAAAATTCCCCTGTGCTCATGCTCACGACAGACGCTTCCCTGATAGGCTGGGGAGCGCACCTGGGAGCTCACACAACACAGGGCTGATGGTCCCTGTCAGAGATGCATCTGCACATAAATCTTCTAGAGCTTAGAGCAGTCAGATATGCCTGCCTTCACTTTCTCCCAATCATAAGGAACAAATCTATTTCGGTCTTGACAGACAATATAGCATGCATGTTCTACATCAACAGATGGGGGTGGGGGGAAGGAGGGGCACGATCGCACTCCCTATGCACAGAAGCCATCCAACTATGGAATTGGTGCATACAATGTCGCATAGAGATCACTGTTTCCTATCTGCCTGGGTGTCAGAACACTACTGCCAACACACTCAGCAGACACTTCTCACAAGAACACAAATGGGAATTGCACCCCATGATACTGTGACAGCTCTTCTCCCACTGGGGCACCCCATCGGTAGACCTGTTTGCCACATCACAAAACCGCAAATGCCATCTATTCTGCTCCAGAGTGGGACTCGGAACCGCGTCCCCCGGAGACGCGTTCCTCATTCTCTAGAACAAGACACTTGTACGCTTTTCCGCCCGTCCCACTGATACGCAGAATCTTACGCAAGATCAAAGAGGACAAGGCCAGTGTCATACTTATTGCCCCAGCCTGGCCCAGACAGACATAGTATCCTTACCTGCTGTACATGTCCATCCACCCTCCAAGAACTCTTCCCAACAGACTGGATCTGCTCTCCCAGGGCAATGGTCAGATTCTCCATCCGCAACTGCAGAAGCTCCATCTCATGGCATGGTTCCTTCATGGTTCCAAACACACGAACCAGGGACGGCTCCAGGCACCAGCGCAGCAAGCGCGTGCCTGGGGCAGCAAGCTGCGGGGGGTGGCCTGCCGGTTGCTGTGAGGGCAGCAGGCAGGCGGCTTTCGGTGGTGTGCCTGCGGGAGGTCTGCCGGTCCCGCGGTTTCGGCAGCAATTCGGCAGCGGGGACGCCGATGGCGCGGCACTGGCGGACCTCCCACAGGCATGCTGCTGAATCCGCGTGACCAGTGGACCACCCGCAGGCGCGCTGCCGAAAGCTGCCTGAGTGCCGTGCTTGGGGCAGCAAAAAACATAGAGCCACTCCTGACACAAACTAGCTTGTTCGGAGCAGGTCCAACACATCCTCCTGCACAGTCGACGAGACTCCACTCGTAAGACTTACCTTCAAAAGTGGAAACGGTTCTCCGTATGGTGCTCCCACAGAAACTGCCACCCCATACCGCGCCTCTCCCTGATATTTTGAACTACCTCTTACAACTAAAAAAAGCCGGACTATCGCTCAGCTGTATCAGAGTACACCTCGCGGCAGTTAATACCTTCCATGACACACTGGATGGGTTTTCAGTTTTCACCCACCCCACCATAAAAACGCTTCCTCACGGGCCTTCAAGACCTTTACCCTGAGATTCACCTATCCGCAGATACCTGGAATCTGAACCTAGTTCTCCGGGGTCTTATGAAACCTCCCTTTGAACCACTGGCTACCTCCTCCATACTACACATGTCCATGAAAGTAGCATTCTTGGTCGCCATAACGTCGGCAAGAAGGGTAGGGGAAATAAGCGCACTAATGGCCTACCCTCTCGACACCATTTTCTTCAAAGACAAGATTACAATGCGACCCAACCCCAAATTTCTTCCCAAGGTGGCATCCTTCCATCTCAATCAGCCAGTACACCTACCTGCATTCTACCCCAAACCTCATAAGAACCCACAGGAAGCAGCATTACATACTCTTGATATCAGACGTGCGATTGCCTTTTATTTAGACAGAACTAAGGCATTCCGTAAATCTCCTAGACTATTTGTGTCCACTACCGAACGATTGAAAGGTGTTGCTATTTCCAAGCAACGACTCTCCAAGTGGATTTCTGAATGCATTAGGTCCTGCTACCAGACCCAGAATGCTCAACCCCCAGAGGGCATCAGAACACACTCTACTAGAGCGATGTCAACATAGGGGGGAGGGATAGCTCAGTGGCTTGAGCATTGGCCTGCTAAACCCAGGGTTGTGAGTTCAATCCTTGAGGCGGCCACTTAGGGATCTGGGGCAAAATTGGTCCTGCTAGTGAAGGCAGGGGGCTGGACTCGATGACCCTTCGGGGTCCCTTCCAGCTCTATGAGATAGGTATATCTCCATAAAATTAAAAAAATAAATTATCCGTTGCATTCCTGCAAAACGTACCTATTACCAACATATGCAAGGTGGCCACATGGGCATCAGACCACATGTTCACCAAACATTACGCTATCACACAGAACAATATGGCAGACGCCATAGTAGGCCACACAGTACTGTCCACCGTTATCAACGACCCAACTCCAAAGTCCCACCAACCATAGTGGGTACTGCTTCACATTCACCTGGAGCGGAGCACCCACAGGGACAGCACTCGAAGAAGAAGAGAAGGTTACTCACCATGCAGTAACGGAGGTTCTTCAAGATGTGTGTCCCTGTGGGTGCTCCACTACCCACCCTTCTCCCCTCTACTTTGGAGTATGAATCAGACAACTCTACGGTAGGGAAGGAACTGAAGTGCGGGACGTGCATGCACAGACAGACCCTAACGATGTCACGAGACGACAGCTGGGCGCGTGCGTCCCGACCAGGCACTGCTACTGAAGATCTCCGATCAGCGGCGCCAGGACGCACTGACACCTGGAGTGGAGCACCCACAGGGACAGCTGGAGTGGAGCATCCACTGGGGGACACATCTCGAAGAACCTCAGTTACTGCAAGGTGAGTAACCTTCTCTTCTGTGATCAGTTCCTATTTATCTGTTAGGGCAAGGTCTAATATAGAATTCCCCTGTGTTGGTTGCAACACTTTTTGAGTTAGGAAATTCTTATCTATAATGTTTAGAAATTCCAAGGATGTTTTAGTTTTGGCAGCATAAGACCTCCAACATATGTCATTCACATCGAAGTCCCTCATGATCATGCTGCTTTTTTTCCTACACAGTGTAGATCAGGGGTCTCAAACACGCGGCCCGCAGGGCTATCGCATGCGGCCCGCGAGCTCCTTCCGGCCCCCCCGCCCCTCCCTGTTTACCTGGCCGACCAGCACCGGGGGCAGGGCAGGCTCCCTGCTTGCTTGCCCTGCCGCGGCGCTGCACCAGGAAGCAGCTGTAACCCGGGGGAGGAGGGGCGCAGGGGGGTGTGTGGCTGTTGCTTCAGGCACCGCCCCCAGCAGCTCCCATTGGCCACAGTTCCCCATTCCCGGCCAATGGGAACTGCTGGGGGCGGTGCCTGAAGCAACAGCCACACACCCCCCTGCGCCCCTCCTCCCCCGGGTTACAGCTGCTTCCTGGTGCAGCGCCGCGGCAGGGCAAGCAAGCAGGGAGCCTGCCCTGCCCCCGGTGCTGGTCGGCCAGGTAAACAGGGAGGGGCGGGGGGGCCGGAAGGAGCTCGCGGGCCGCATGCGATAGCCCTGCGGGCCGCGTGTTTGAGACCCCTGATCTACACTGTGTAGGAAAAAAAGCAGCATGATCATGAGGGACTTCGATGTGAATGACATATGTTGGAGGTCTTATGCTGCCAAAACTAAAACATCCTTGGAATTTCTAAACATTATAGATAAGAATTTCCTAACTCAAAAAGTGTTGCAACCAACACAGGGGAATTCTATATTAGACCTTGCCCTAACAGATAAATAGGAACTGATCACAGAAGAGAAGGTTACTCACCTTGCAGTAACTGAGGTTCTTCGAGATGTGTCCCCCAGTGGATGCTCCACTCCAGCTGTCCCTGTGGGTGCTCCACTCCAGGTGTCAGTGCGTCCTGGCGCCGCTGATCGGAGATCTTCAGTAGCAGTGCCTGGTCGGGACGCACGCGCCCAGCTGTCGTCTCGTGACATCGTTAGGGTCTGTCTGTGCATGCACGTCCCGCACTTCAGTTCCTTCCCTACCGTAGAGTTGTCTGATTCATACTCCAAAGTAGAGGGGAGAAGGGTGGGTAGTGGAGCACCCACAGGGACACACATCTTGAAGAACCTCCGTTACTGCATGGTGAGTAACCTTCTCTTCTTCTTCGAGTGCTGTCCCTGTGGGTGCTCCGCTCCAGGTGAATGTGAAGCAGTACCCACTATGGTTGGTGGGACTTTGGAGTTGGGTCGTTGATAACGGTGGACAGTACTGTGTGGCCTACTATGGCGTCTGCCATATTGTTCTGTGTGATAGCGTAATGTTTGGTGAACATGTGGTCTGATGCCCATGTGGCCACCTTGCATATGTTGGTAATAGGTACGTTTTGCAGGAATGCAACGGATAATTTATTTTTTTAATTTTATGGAGATATACCTATCTCATAGAGCTGGAAGGGACCCCGAAGGGTCATCGAGTCCAGCCCCCTGCCTTCACTAGCAGGACCAATTTTGCCCCAGATCCCTAAGTGGCCGCCTCAAGGATTGAACTCACAACCCTGGGTTTAGCAGGCCAATGCTCAAGCCACTGAGCTATCCCTCCCCCCTATGTTGACATCGCTCTAGTAGAGTGTGTTCTGATGCCCTCTGGGGGTTGAGCATTCTGGGTCTGGTAGCAGGACCTAATGCATTCAGAAATCCACTTGGAGAGTCGTTGCTTGGAAATAGCAACACCCTTCAATCGTTCGGTAGTGGACACAAATAGTCTAGGAGATTTACGGAATGCCTTAGTTCTGTCTAAATAAAAGGCAATCGCACGTCTGATATCAAGAGTATGTAATGCTGCTTCCTGTGGGTTCTTATGAGGTTTGGGGTAGAATGCAGGTAGGTGTACTGGCTGATTGAGATGGAAGGATGCCACCTTGGGAAGAAATTTGGGG